>LR812537.1:911086-923586 GCA_903798195.1 Danio kyathit
TGTATGAGCAAACAGAATAAATGTCAGACACATGACATGATGTGCAGTTGTGTATATGAAGGGTTAACTGACAGATTACTGGGTCTTAAAGGACATTTACTGCTTTACACAGTGGGATTACAGAGCACTTTACATCACTTTACACACACACACACACACACACACACACACACACACACACACACACAATTGTACAGCTATCTGTATGGGGACTTCCAGCATCTTCAGAATCTCTTGTCTACTGTTCAACAGAAGAAAGAAACTCATAAAAGTCAATAAATGATGAGGATATTTTCATTTCTTTGGTGTACCGTCCCTTTAAATTGTGTGTTTTCTGAAGTTCCTGCTCTCAGTTCTTTAACCTCAGGCTAAATGCAGTTTTCTAGGTTACATTGACATGAATCAGAAATCAATTAGCATGTTTGCCTAATCAGTGATTAATTCTTCGCTGTTTGTAAAGTGCATCATAATTAGAGAAGCCTGTAACAAGACAAAGAACATATCCAGTCATAATTAGCTTTGGATTAAAATCAGTTTGTTTTAATCTTATGGGTTTCGCTAAGTGTAATATTTTAACCGTCTAAACATGCGTGTACTCTTGCTGTCAAATGATAATTACTATTAATCCAAAATGAAGTTAGTAATTACACAAAGGTGTGTCTATGTGTATGCACTGTGGATCTTTATTATGAACACACACACACACACACACACACACACACACACACACACACACACACACACACACACACACACACACACACACACACATATACTTAAAATACAGATATATTAATTTATTATATGTTTATATTTGTTATAGGTAAACAAACAAATAAATATATAAATAAATGTGTGTGTGTCTTAAACAATATATAAATAAACAAATATATTTGTACATTCATTCATTTTCTTTCGGCTTAGTCCCTTTATTAATCAGAAGTCGCCACAGCAGAATGAACCGCCAACTTATCCAGCACATGTTTTACACAGCGGATGCCCTTCCAGCCGCAACCCAACACTGGGAAACACCCACACACTCACATACACTACGTCCAATTTAGCTTATTCAGTTCACCTGTACTGCATGTGTTTGGACTGTGGGGGAAACCGGACCAACACGGGGAGAACATGCAAACTCCACACAGAAACACCAACTGACCCAGCCGAGGCTCGAACCAGCGACCTTCTTGCTGTGAGGCGATTGATATATTTGTACATTTGTATATAAATAAACTAATAAATATATTTATTCATTCATTTATTTTCCTTCGGTTTAGTCCCTTTATTCATCAGGGGTCGCCACAGCGGAATGAACCACCAACTATTCCAGCATATGTTTTACACAGCGGATGCCCTTCCAGCCGCAACCCAGTACTGGGAAACAACCATACACACTCATTCACACACACACACTCATACACTACGGCCAGTTTAGTTGATCAATTCCCCTATAGCGCATGTGTTTGGACTGTGGGGGAAACCGGAGCACCCGGAGGAAACCCACACCAACACGGGGAGAACATGCAAACTCCACACAGAAACATAGACTGACTTGAACCAGCAACCCTCTTGCTGTGAGGCCACAGTGCTAACCACTGAGCCACCGTGCCACCCTAAATATAAATCTATTTAATAAAATAGTAAAATAAATGCCATTAGTTGTTTGACAGCAGTACTTTAACTGATTTTTCCTTCATACTTTAATGTTGTTTCTAAGCTGCCTGAAGCAAATGATTTAAAAAATAATATGAAATTGATTCAAGTAGTTTATAAACTCATTTTTTGCCTAATTCTGACAAGTTTACTTTCTGTTTGACTGACAAATGTCCATCATATGACGTTAGTTTGTTTAGACGATGGCTGTGTGATAGAGTTTTCCGCTCTCTGAAGCGTCTGTTTGCGTCTGACTCTGTGTTTTTCTGTCAGTCTGTCATTTGAGTGAAAGTCATGGACAGTAATTGACTGTTTGGGTTAAATCTGTGAAGTAAAATAGAGGTCAGTTTTTGCTCCCAGAATGCTGCTGTGGGATGGAGTTTCCACACACGCACACACACACACACATGTACACACACACACACACACACACACAGGTCTTTCCTCTGAGAACGAAAGGATCAAAATGCCTCCCAAATACTTTGCTTTTTAACACTGTAGCACATTTAGATTAATCAATTATGAAGGTAAAGGTTAAGTGAGTGTTAAGGTAGAGCTAAATTGGGGTTAAGTTAGGGTTTAGTTAGAGCTAAGTTTGTGTTTGATAAGTTTGAGATAAGTTAGAGAAGTTAAAGTTGTGTTAGAATTACAATATGATTAGATTAGAAATAAGTTAGGGTTATGTTAGGGTTAAGTTTTGGGTAAGTTAGAAAAATGAGGGTTAAGTTAGAGATATGTTTGGGTTAATTTTGGGTTAAGTTAGAGATATGTTGGGGTTAAGTTAGGGTTTATTTAGAGCTAAGTTTGGGTTAAGTTGGAGATAAGTTAGGGTTACTATTGTGTTAAGTTAGAGATAGGGTTAAGTTAGAGTTACAGTACATTAGGGTCAAGTTAGAGTTAGCGTAGAGATAATTTAGGTTTAAGTTAGATTTAAGTTATAAAAAAGGTTCAGGTTTAGTTAGAGTTATGTTAGGGTCAAGTTGTGGTTAAGTTGGAGTTAAGTTAGAGTTAAGATGTTATATTTCGGTTAATATTGGGTTAAGTTGGAGATAAAATAGTGCTATGTTTGGGTTAAGTTAGATATACATTGGACTTAAGTTAGGGTTTAGTTAGAGCTAAGTTTGAGTTAACTTGGAAAAAAGGTAGGGTTAATATTGTGTTAAGTTAGAGATAAGTTAGGATTAAGTTATAGTTACAGTGCATTAGGTTAGAGATAATTTAGGTTATAGTTATTTATAATATATGTAATATAGAGATAAGTTCAGATTAAGTTAGAGATAAGTTAGGGTTGAGTTAGAGTTATGTTAGGGTCAAGTTGTGGTTAAGTTGAATTTAAGTTAGAGATAATTTAGGGTTATTATTGGGTTAAGCTGGAGATAGAATGCTGTAGTGTTAAGTTTGGGTTAATATTAGGTTAAGTTAGAGATAGGTTAGGGTCAAGTTAGAGTTACAGTACCTTAGGTTTAAGTTATATTTAGGGTAGTGGTAATTTATGGTTAAGTTAGAGATAAGTTTAGGTTAAGTTAGAGATAATTTAGGGTCAATGTTGGGTTAAGCTGGAGATAGAATGCTGTAGTGTTAAGTTTGGGTTAATATTAGGTTAAGTTAGAGATAGGTTAGGGTCAAGTTAGAGTTACAGTACCTTAGGTTTAAGTTATATTTAGGGTAGTGGTAATTTATGGTTAAGTTAGAGATAAGTTTAGGTTAAGTTAGAGATAATTTAGGGTCAATGTTGGGTTAAGTTGGAGATAGAATGTTGTAGTGTTAAGTTTGGGTTAATATTAGGTTAAGTTAGGGATAGGTTAGGGTCAAGTTAGAGTTACAGTACCTTAGGTTTAAGTTATATTTAGCGTAGTGGTAATTTATGGTTAAGTTAGAGATAAGTTTAGGTTAAGTTAGAGATAATTTAGGGTCAATGTTGGGTTAAGTTGGAGATAGAATGTTGTAGTGTTAAGTTCGGGTTAATATTAGGTTAAGTTAGGGATAGGTTAGGGTCAAGTTAGAGTTACAGTACCTTAGGTTTAAGTTATATTTAGCGTAGTGGTAATTTATGGTTAAGTTAGAGATAAGTTCAGGTTAAGTTAGAGATAATTTAGGGTTAGTGTTGGGTTAAGTTGGAGATAGAATGTTGTAGTGTTAAGTTTGGGTTAATGTTAGGTTAATTTAGGGATATGTTTGGGTTAAGTTATGGTTTAATTGGAGTTAAGTTAGAGATAAGTTCAGGTTAAGTTAGAGATAATTTAGGGTTAGTGTTGGGTTAAGTTGGAGATAAGATACTGTAGCATTAGGTTTAGGTTAATATTGGGTTAAGGTATATAGGTAATGTTCAAGTTACAGTATATTAGGGTTGAGTTATAGTTAGGTTAGAGATAATTTAGGGTTGAGTTAGAGATATGTTAGGGTTAAGTTATGGTTAAGTTACAGAAAAGTTTATGTCAAGTTAAAGATAAGTTAAGGTTGAATTAGAATGCAGGTAAAGTTAAGCTGGAGTTAAGTTGATGATATGTTAGGGTTAAGTTAGAGCTCAGTGAGACAGTCAGCATTCAGGCTTCACTAACCACCACTTACCCTGTGGATGAGATTCAGTCAGCTCTATTTATAACTGTGGACTGAGAGACAGACAGTCAATACAGGAGATCTTTCAGTTCAGCTTGAGCTCTTTTTGTGTATTATTACAGGATTGAGCTTTACTGGCTCCTTAAGTAGCAGCATTATCTCACTCTACATGGTTATCATATCTCTAAAACAGGCCACTGTATCTATAACTACACTACTGCACAGCTATTAACTGATAAATGCAATTATTAGGCATGACAGTACTCAGATATCACACACATGACACATTAAAACAGTCTGATGTTGTGAAGATACAAATGAATTCAACAATTCTATTTAGCATAATGTAACAGAATAAACACAGCGTGTGTGTTTGTGTGGCTCTGTGTGCACATGCATGTGTGTGTGCATGTGCATTTACGTGTGTGTGTTGTCAGCGACTGGTTGATTAACCTCTGGTCTGACTCATCAATGTGCTGATTTGGAATCAATCAGATGTTGTTCTCTGATGCGTGGTCTGCTGCAGATCCTCAGTGTTCAGTCTCTGTTAATGTTGACTGTAGACCACCATAAATAATTCTTGTTGTGCAATATTTTGATCACGATAAGTGATATTCTAGACATTTTAAGACCATTGTATGTCACTGTATGATTATTATATAACAGAATAACAGCGCAAATACTATTCCTTAACCTTTTTTACCTTTTAACTTATTTAAATGTCCTAGTATAAGACTTGACACTGACTGTAAATGTGAGGCGTAATTGACGGTAAACAGAAGTATGCAGATTTCAGATCACTGTTCTTCAGCAGGTGTGTGTGTGTGTGTGTCCAGTTTCGTGACACATTCTTGGATGCGGTGAGTTTTCTGGCCGGATCGTGGTCTTAAATCAGAGCTGAAGTCTTGAGCTGGAGCGCGAGTGTTTGATTAGGGTTTGGAGGAATTCAGACTGGATGGAGACGCAGGTGTTTCAACCTCACACAAGCCAAACTAGAGAACTCTAGAAGATATCTAAACATGCACACTCCTGCAGTGCAGTCTTTATGTTGGGGATGAAGTAGATGCAGGAGGTGGTTATCTCAGAGTAAAGCCGCCTGATGTGGAAGACTGAAGGGTTTATTCTGAGAAAACCACCATCTGGATGTACTTTATCCTGATTATTACACGACTACCGGCCACTAAACACAGAAATCAGACACAAAATATTGTCGTAATAGTTGATTAATACTTTAATTAGACACAAAACTGACAGAATGAAAACAGCTGATGGAGTATACACTAACCTGTGTTTGTGTGTGTACTTGTGTGCTTGTGTGTGTGTGTTTATGTGTTTGTGTATGTGTGCTTTTAAGTTTGTATGTTAGTTTGAGTGTGTTTTTGAGAGTGTGTTTGTGTGTGCGCTCTTGCGTGCGTGTATTTATGTGTGTGCATTTGTGTTTTTGTGTGTGTGTATTTGTGTTTGTTTGCATGTGTTTGTGTGTATGTGTGTGTGCTTTTAAGTTTGTATGTGTGTTTGAGAGTGTTTTTGAGTGTGTATTTGTATGTGTGCTTTTGAGTATGTGTATCTGTATATTTGTGTACGTGACTGTGAGTGTGTGTGTGTTTCTGTATGTGTGTGTTTTTTAATGTTTATTTGTGTGAGTGCATTAGTGTGTGGATTTGACTGTGTATTTGTGTGTTTTGAGTGGGTGTATCTGTGTATTTGTGTGCATGCGTGTGCACTTGTTTGTTTATGTGTGCTTTAGAGTGTGTGTGTGTGTGTGTGTGTGAGTGTGTGTTTCTGTTTGTGTGTGTGCTTTTAAGTGTGTATGTGTGTTTTTTAATGTGTATTTTTTTGTGCATTTGTGCGTGCTTTTGAGTGTGTGTGTGGGCTTGCGTGTGTGTATTTGGGTGTGTGCATTTGTGTGTTTTGAGTGTATGTGTCTTTGCATTTGTGTGCACTTGTGTGTGTATGTGTGTGTGTTTGTTTGTTTGTTTATTTCTGATTGTGTGTGCGCTTTTAAATGTGTATGTGCGTTTGTGTGTGTTTGCATGTGCGTATTTGTGTGTGCATTTGTGTGTGCTTTTGAGTGTGTGTGTGTGTGTGTGTGTGTGTGTGTGTGTGTGTGTGTGTGTGTGTGTGTGTGTGTGTGTGTGTGTGTGTGTGTGTGCTTGCGTGTGTATATTTGGGTGTGTGTTTTTTTGTATTTTGAGTGTGTGTATCTTTGTATTTGTGTGCACTTGTGTGTGTGTGTGAGTGTGTGTGTGTGTGTTTGTTTGTTTATTTCTGTTTGTATGTGCGCTTTTGAATGTGTGTGTGTGTGTGTGTGTGTGTTTGTGTGTTTTTGAGTGTGTATTTGTGTGTGCATTTGTGTGTGCTTTTGAGTGTGTGTGTGTGTGTGTGTGTGTGTGTGTGTGTGTGTGTGTGTGTGTGTGCTTGCGTGTGTATATTTGGGTGTGTGAATTTGTGTGTTTTGAGTGTGTGTATCTTTGTATTCGTGTGCACTTGTGTGTGTGTGTGTGTGTAAGTGTGTGTGTGTGTGTGTGTGTTTGTTTGTTTATTTCTGTTTGTGTGTGCGCTTTTGAATGTGTGTGTGTGTGTGTGTTTTTGAGTGTGTATTTGTGTGTGCATTTGTGTGTGCTTTTGAGTGTGTATGTGTTTGCGTTTGTGTGTGTTTGCATGTGTGTATTTGTTTGTGCGTTTATGTGTACTTTTGAGTGTGTGTGTGCTTGCGTGTAAGTATTTGGGTGTGTGCATTTGTGTGTTTTGAGTGTGTGTATCTTTTTATTTGTGTGCAAGTGTGTGTGTGTGTGTGTGTGTGTGTGTATGTGTCCTGCTTTAATTTATACGCACACCTGTGTTTGTCATGAGTGTTTCTGTGTTGCGGCTGCTCATCACACTCTTTGGTCATGCATACTAACATTTTCACACGTGAAACCTTCAGCACGTGTGTGTGTGTGTGTGTGTGTGTGTGTGTGTGTGTGTGTGTGTGTGTGTGTGTGTGTGTGTGTGTGTGTGTGTGTGTGTGCGCGCAGGTCAGTGTGTGTTCCAGCAGGTCAAATCTGCTGTCTAATTGTTAATCAAAGCTACAGATCCATCAGTGCAGCTCATACTGGTGTTTTCTGTCCTGGGAGCACAGTGCAGGAAACAGACAGCACATGTGTGTGTGTGTGTGTGTGTGTGTGTGTGTTTCTGTGCTTTACGACTGCCGGGAATCACATTTACTGCGCTGTAATGTCTGAAACAGAGAAACGCTGATGCTCTAATGCAACATGTCTGTTTTATGGCTGATTCTGCAAACACTGCCTGTGTTTCAGTGCTGCAAACTGTGAAAGAGGGACTGATGTACACCACCTGACAACAAAAGTTTTAGGAGCACAAATATTAACTGGTCTTCTAGTTGGTGATTTGGTGTCAGAAGTGTCTCTATGAAAGGTAAAGGCCTCTAGATTTAGCTTATTTGAGCACAATAAAATCTGATCATGTCTTGATGTTGAATGATTTCATTAGGACAGTAAGGTCTGACTCTGCTTAGACTAAAGTCTCATCACTGAACCTTCAATAATGTCCAGTATAGAATATAAAGTCCTGCTGCAGTGGAAACAGAATGAATATTGTGTCTGACTCCATCATGAGCTTGGAGGACTGCATCATACATCTCTGAATGACTCAAATCACGCATTAATAAAGTCATCTGGAATGGAGAAGAAAGCGTTCTTGCAGGACTCCCAGAGTTCATCAAGAGTCTTTGTGTTCATCTTTAACTCCTCCTCCTTCATCTCATGCTCAATAATGTTCATGTCTGGTGACTGGGCTGGCCAATCCTGGAGCACCTTGACCTTCTCTGCTTTCAGGAGCTTTGATGTGGAGGCTGAAGTATGTGGAGCGCTATCCTGCTGGAGAATTGTCCCTCTCCTGTGGTTTGTAATGTAATGGGCAGCACAAATGTCTTGATCCCTCAGGCTGTTGATCATCCACTCTGCAGATCTCTCGCACGCCCCCATACTGAATGTGACCCCAAACCATGATGTTTCCCTCACCAAACTTGACTGATTTCTGTGTGAATCTTGGCTCCATGCTGGTTCCAGTAGGTCTTCTGCAGTATTGGTGATGATTGATGCAGATCAACAGATGATTCATGGAGAAATCCACCTTCTGACACTTTATGATCAACTAGAAGTCCAGTTATTATGTGTTGCTCTTACAACTGAGATCCACCACAAGGGTTTTGTCAGGTGGTGTATACATATACAGTGGCTACGGAAAGTATTCACTCTATTATATTGCAGCCATTTGCTAAAATCATTTAAGTTCATTGTTTTCCTCATTAATGTGCACACAGCACCCCATATCGACAGAAAAACACAGCATTGTTGACATTTTTGCTGATTTATTGAACAAGAAAAACTGAAATATCACATGGGCCTAAGTATTCAGACCCTTTGCTCAGTATTTAGCAGAAGCCCCCTTTTGATCTAATACAGCCATGAATGTTTTTGGGAAAGATGCAAGTTTTTCACACCTGGATTTGGGGATCCTCTGTCATTCCTTCTTGCAGATCCTCAGGTTGGATGGTAAACGTTGGTGGACAGTTATTTTTAGGTCTCTCCAGAGATGCTCAACTGGGTGTAGGTCAGGGCTCTGGCTGGACCATTCAAGAACAATCACAGTGTGAATTTAATTTAAATAAAAAACTACACAGTAAAATGTATGTGTAAATTAGCAGTTTTCTATACGTAGTATGTGATTTATGTTTTTATTTTCCTCATTTATTTCTGCTTCTGAGTTGCATTATGGGATCTTGATCATTCTTCCAATAACTTTTAACCTGTGAAAGTGTGAAAAAGTGAATTTCATTGTCATGTGTAATAGTGTGTAGTGCTGTATTGTGTGTGTTGGTGTTGTATATTACGCTTCAGAAACCTTGTAATAAACTGCAGCACATTTTCTGTTATTTTACAGACTTATTTCTCTGGATATTATTTATTATATTATTTTAAACGACTAAAATGTCAATAAAAATAATAATATTAAAATAATAACATAAATAAACCACCACAAATAAACCCAGAATTAATATTAAATAGAATAAATAATAAATAAATATCTAAAATAAATATCTAGAATTCAGATATTTATTGTTTTCATCTGGTGCATGATAAAATAATACAAGCACATGTTGCAGATATACAGTTGCAATCAGAATTATTCAACCCCCTGATTTATTCGCCCCCCTGTTTATTTTTTTCCCCATTTTCTGTTTAACGGAGAGAAAATTTCTTCAGCACATTTCTAAACATAATAGTTTTAATAACTCATCTCTAATAACTGATTTATTTTCTCTTTGTCATGATGACAGTAAATAATATTAGACTAGATATTCTTCAAGACACTTCTATACAGCTTAAAGTGACATTTAAAGGCTTAACTAGGTTAATTAGGGTAACTAGGCAGGTTAGGGAAATTAGGCAAGTTATTGTATAATGATGGTTTGTTCTGTAGACTATCGAAAAAATATATAGCTTAAAGGGGCTAATAATATTGACCTTAAATGGTGTTTAAAAAATTAAAAACTGCTTTTATTCTAGCCAAAATAAAACAAATAAGACTTTCTCCAGAAGAAAAAATATTATCAGACATACTGTGAAAATTTCCTTGTTCTGTAAAACATCATTTGGGAAATATTAAAAAAAGAAAACAAAATTCAAAGGGGGCGAATAATTCTGATTACAACTAAGTAGGTCTACTGAATGTAAGACCAGAACATGTAGAGTGGCCAAAATTAACCTAAATACTAAAGTAGGATGAAAAGAAGAAATCGTAATGCATAAACAAATAAAAATAAGTGACTAAAAACATAATAAAAATAATGAAAAGCTTCATTATTGTGTTTCATGAAAAGACATCATCACATAAGACTAAAAATCTTCCAAACTGCGATGCACCCTGCTAAAACTTGTATTTAATTGAATTGAATTATTTAAAGTATTTATAGTTTTTTTATGCTCTACTGCACTGGACCAGAACATATACAGTGTATAAAATTGGCAAGATATTAAATAAGACATAAATAAATAAATAAATAAATAAATAGTTTTGTCACTTGAAAAGACATCATCACATAAGACTAAAAATCTTCCAACTGCGATGCACCCTGCTAAAACTTGTATTTAATTGAATTGAATTATTTAAAGTATTTATAGTTTTTTTATGCTCTACTGCACTGGACCAGAACATATACAGTGTATAAAATTGGCAAGATATTAAATAAGACATAAATAAATAAATAAATAAATAAATAGTTTTGTCACTTGAAAAGACATCATCACATAAGACTAAAAATCTTCCAAACTGCGATGCACCCTGCTAAAACTTGTATTTAATTGAATTGAATTATTTAAAGTATTTATAGTTTTTTTATGCTCTACTGCACTGGACCAGAACATATACAGTGTATAAAATTGGCAAGATATTAAATAAGACATAAATAAATAAATAAATAAATAAATAGTTTTGTCACTTGAAAAGACATCATCACATAAGACTAAAAATCTTCCAAACTGGGATACAAGAGCATGAACTCCTCCTAAAACTAGTCATTTTGACTTCTTGGTTTTAATAAAAGCTGAGGAATAAATGAGGACGCTTTGAGTTCTGAAATGAAGGGATGTTTGGTTGACCTTTCAGTAATCCTTTGAACAATGAAAACTGAAATAAGCGTAAGAGTAGTGTGTGAGTAATGGAGGTGTTGTGTGTGTGTGCAGCTCGATGACTGCGCTCTCCAGCTCTCTCACAATGGGGTTTATCTGGATCTGGAGTCCACACTGGACGAGCAGAGAGACGAACTGGAGGGATTCCAGCAGGACGACTGCGCAGGGTCAGTCACTTGCACACTGCATGCTCACTACACACTGCACACTCAATGCACACTTACTGGACATTTATGGCGTACTATCTGTGCACTCCATGCACAATCACTACACACTCACTATACACTGCACTCTCAATACATAATCAGTGCACGCTCACTGCATACTCACTATACATTGCACACTCAAAACACACTCACTGCATACTCACTATAAACTGCACACTCAAAACACAATCACTGCACACTCAATATACACTGTACACTCAATACATAATTAGTGCACACTCACTGCATACTCACTATACACTGCACACTCAAAACACAATCAATACACGCTCACTATACACTGCACACTCAATACATTATCAGTGCACACTCACTGTGTACTCACTATATACTGCACACTCAAAACACGTTTACTGCATACTCACTATACATTGCACACTCAAAACACAATCACTGCATACTCACTATAAACTGCACACTTTAAACACAATCACTACACACTCAATATACACTGTACTATCAATACATAATTAGTGCACACTCATTGCATACTCACTATACACTGCGAACTCAAAACATGCTCACTGCACACTCAATATACACGGTATATACACACATACACAATATACACTCAATACATAATTAGTGCACACTCACTGCATACTCACTATACACTGCACACTCAAAACACACTCACTGCATACTCACTATAAACTGCACACTCAAAACACAATCACTACACACTCAATATACACTGCACACTCAATACATAATAAGTGCACACTCATTGCATACTCACTATACACTGCACACTCAAAACATGCTCACTGCACACTCAATATACACGGTATATACACACATACACAATATACACTCAATACATAATTAGTGCACACTCACTGCATACTCACTATACACTGCACACTCAAACACACTCACTGCATACTCACTATAAACTGCACACTCAAAACACACTCACTGCATACTCACTATACACTGCACACTCAATACATAATAAGTGCACACTCACTGTGTACTCACTATACACTGCACACTCAAAACACACTCACTGCATACTCACTATACACTGCACACTCAATACATAATTAGTGCACACTCACTGTGTACTCACTATACACTGCTCACTCAAAACACAATCACTACACACTCAGTATGCAGTGAGTGTGTTTTGAGTGTGCAGTGTATAGTGAGTACACAGTGAGTGTGCACTGATTATGTATTGAGTGTACAGTGTATACTGTGTCACTATACTCTGCACACTCAAAACAATCACTACACACGCACTATACACTGCACACTCAATACACAATCACTGCAGACTCAATGACTTTCTGGACACTCACTATACACTCACTGGATACTCACTATTCACTACACTCAATACATAATCACTTTACTCACTTCACAC
>LR812537.1:933586-1021086 GCA_903798195.1 Danio kyathit
TGCCAGACGGGCTGCTCTGAGTATTTCAGAAACTGCTGATCTACTGGGATTTTCACGCACAACCATCTCTAGGGTTTACAGAGAATGGTCCGACAAAGAGGAAATATCCAGTGAGCGGCAGTTCTGTGGGCGCAAATGCCTTGCTGATGCCAGAGGTCAGAGGAGAATGGCCAGACTGGTTCCAGCTGATAGAAAGGCAACAGTAACTCAAATAAGCACTCGTTACAACCGAGGTCTGCAGAAGAGCATCTCTGAACACACAACACGTCCAACCTTGAGGCGGATGGGCTACAGCAGCAGAAGACCACACCGGGTGCCACTCCTGTCAGCTAAGAACAGGAAACTGAGGCTACAATTCACACAGGCTCACCAAAACTGGACAAGAGAAGATTGGAGAAACGTTGCCTGGTCTGATGAGTCTCCATTTCTGCTGCCACATTCGGATGCTCGGCTCAGAATTTGGCCTCAACAACATGAAAGCATGGATCATCCTGCCTTGTATCAGCGGTTCAGGCTGGTGGTGGTGGTGTAATGGTGTGGGGGAGATTTTCTTGGCACACTTTGGGTCCATTAGTACCAATTGAGCATGGTGTCAACACCACAGCCTACCTGAGTATTGTTGCTGACCATGTCCATCCCTTTATGACCACAGTGTCTCCATCTTCTGATGGCTACTTCCAGCAGGATAACACACCATGTCATAAAGCACCAATCATCTCAGACTGGTTTCTTGAACATGACAATGAGTTCACTGTATTCAAATGGCCTCCACAGTCACCAGAGCTCAATCCAATAGAGCACCTTTGGGATGTGGTGGAACAGGAGATTGGCATCATGGATGTGCAGCCGACAAATCTGCAGCAACTGTGTGATGCTATCATGACAATATGGAGCAAAATCTCTGAGGAATATTTCCAGTAGCTTGTTGAATCTCTGCCACCAAGGATTAAAGCAGTTCTGAAGGCAAAAGGCAAACCGCTTGAAAACAAATAAAATTTGAATATGAACGATGTTTAATTTTTAGATTTTATAGTCAGTTGCAATTAAATGTCCAAACAAAAAAAGAAGTGCATTATTTGCAGTGTACAATAATAATATTTCCCTCATGTTCAGCTCTTTAGGATGCTCTGAGTATTTGTATATTTAATGTATAACAGATGAGGTGAGCTTTAGACGTAGTACAAACAGATTAGCATTGGGAGGTGAAGTGAAGGGATACAGCTGTGGATACTCTCATCAATATAGCATAATTTTACATTACTGTGAGGGGTAGGTTTTGGATTGGGGTAGATGTTAACAAAATACAATTGAATAAACAGTATGAATTATTCATTATAATTAATATTTTTACATTAGTGTGAGGGTTGGGTTTAGGGTTGTGGTAGAGGTAAACATTAATAAAATACAATTAATTGGGTAATTTAATAAACAATATGAATAATTCTCATTATAATTAGTATTTTTACATTGCTGTATTGGTTGGGTTTAGGTTGGGGTAGACTTTAATAAAATACAATCACTGGGGAATTTAATAAATAATGTGAGTATTTCTAATTACCTTCCAGCAGCAGCTGTATCCCTTCTAGCTATTGGGCTGCTGTGATGTCACGGCTGTGAACAGGAAGTTGTCTGTGCTATTAAAGTGCTGTAATGCAGTTCACTCTCAGTTTCAGACACATGAGCCACTGCAGCTGCAGATATAAATACACGCCTGACCCCGGGTCACATGTCAGAGCGAAAACCCAGCACATCTCACCTTCAGCAGGCCCCGTTCGGATGCACAGCAGTACACAAGTCACCTTGCGTTGTTCATCTGTTCACACACTGCAAAATATGGGTTTCATACTTAGAGATTTTATCTTGATTCTAGTCCAGATATCCACAAACTCTTAAATCAAGAGACATTTCTAGACAAGCAAATCCTGTTGTCTTGTTTTCAGAAATATTAATTCAAAGTGAGTTTATCATTAAACAACAAAATAATCTGACAATGGCGGAAGCAAAACAATCCAGTTTCTCCGTTTGATTTAAGATTATGTTTCTTGCTATATGAGTTTATATTTCTAGCATGATTTAGCTGATTGCTAACATGTTTTAGCTGTTTAATGTGTTGCTAGCATGTTTTTAGCATGAAATAGCTGATAGTATATTGCTAACATGTTTAACTGTTTAATGTGTGGCTACCATGTTTTTAGCACGAGTAGCTGATGGTATATTGCTAACATGTTTTAGCTGTTTAATGTGTTGCCACCATGTTTTTAGCACGAGTAGCTGATGGTATATTGCTAACATGTTTTAGCTGTTTACTGTGTTGCCACCATGTTTTTAGCACGAGTAGCTGATGGTATATTGCTAACATGTTTTAGCTGTTTACTGTGTTGCCACCATGTTTTTAGCATGAGTAGCTAATAACATATTGCTAACATGTTTTAGCTGTTTATGTGTTGCTACCATGTTTTTAGCATGAGTAGCTGATGGTATATTGCTAACATGTTTTAGCTGTTTAATGTGTTGCTACTATGTTTTTAGCATGAAATAGCTGATAGTATATTGCTAACATGTTTAAGCTGTTTAACGTGTTGCCACCATGTTTTTAGCATGAGTAGCTAATAGTATATTGCTAACATGTTTTAGCTGTTTAATGTGTTTCTACCATGTTTTAGCATGAGTAGCTCATAGTATATTGCTAACATGTTTTAGCTGTTTAATGTGTTGCTACTATGTTTTTAGCATGAAATAGCTGATAGTATATTGCTAACATGTTTAAGCTGTTTAACGTGTTGCCACCATGTTTTTAGCATGAGTAGCTAATAGTATATTGCTAACATGTTTTATCATGTTTTAGCTGTTTAATGTGTGGCTACCATGTTTTTAGCATGAGTAGCTGATGGTATATTGCTAACATGTTTTAGCTGTTTAATGTGTTGCTACTATGTTTTTAGCATGAAATAGCTGATAGTATATTGCTAACATGTTTTAGCTGTTTAATGTGTTGCCACCATGTTTTTAGCATGAGTAGCTAATAGTATATTGCTAACATGTTTTATCATGTTTTTCTCATGTTTTAGCTGTTTAATGTGTGTCTACCATGTTTTTAGCATGAGTAGCTAATAGTATATTGTTAACATGTTTTAGCTGTTTAATGTGTTGCTAACATGTTTTAGCATGAAATAGCTGATAGTATATTGCTAACATGTTTTAGCTGTTTAATGTTTTGCTACTATGTTTTTAGCATGAAATAGCTGATAGTATATTGCTAACATGTTTTAGCTGTTTAATGTGTTGCCACCATGTTTTTAGCATGAGTAGCTAATAGTATATTGCTAACATGTTTTATCATGTTTTTCTCATGTTTTAGCTGTTTAATGTGTGTCTACCATGTTTTTAGCATGAGTAGCTAATAGTATATTGCTAACATGTTTTAGCTGTTTAATGTTTTGCTACTATGTTTTTAGCATGAAATAGCTGATAGTATATTGCTAACATGTTTTAGCTGTTTAATGTGTTGCCACCATGTTTTTAGCATGAGTAGCTAATAGTATATTGCTAACATGTTTTAGCTGTTTAATGTGTTGCCACCATGTTTTTAGCATGAGTAGCTAATAGTATATTGTTAACATGTTTTAGCTGTTTAATGTGTTGCTACCATGTTTTAGCATGAAATAGCTGATAGTATATTGCTAACATGTTTTAGCTGTTTAATGTGTTGCTACCATGTTTTTAGCATGAGTAACTGATAGTATTTTGCTAACATGTTTTAGCTGTTTAATGTGTTGCTAGCACGTTTTTACCATGAAATAGCTGATAGTATATTGCTAACATGTTTTATCATGTTTTTCTCATGTTTTAGCTGTTTAATGTGTGGCTACCATGTTTTTAGCATGAGTAGCTAATAGTATATTGCTAACATGTTTTAGCTCTTTAATGTGTTGCTACCATGTTTTTAGCAAGAGTAGCTGATAGTATATTCCTAACACGTTTTAGCTGTTTAATTTGTTGCTACCATGTTTTAGCATGAAATAGCTGATGGTATATTGCTAGCATGTTTTAGCTGTTTAATGTGTTGCTACCATGTTTTAGCATGGAATAGCTGATAGTATATTGCTAACATGTTATATCATGATTTATCTCATTACTAACAAGCTTCAGCATGTTGTTAACATAATTTAACAGATTACTAACATGTTTGAACTATTCATATTAAAATACATCGAGCATGTTTAGCATTTTGCTAGCATGATTAGTTTACTGCTAGCATGTTGGTCAGGTGATAACATTGCTTTAGCTGTTTAATGTGTTACTACTATGTTTTTAGCATGAAATAGCACACTGATGTGTATGTCTGAAGTATGTTGCTGACATTGCTAGCATGTTTTATTCTGTTGCCAGTATGATTTACTGTACTGTAAAGTTTCTAACTTGATTTACCATGTTGCTTTTGATTTAGGCTAACATGTTGCTAGCATATTTAACATTTTTAGAATTAATTAGCATGTGGCTATCATGTTTTAATGTTTTGCTAGCATTTCTATTCTGTTTGTAGATGTTATATTATATATGCTCAGTGAAGTCATTTGTCTGGACACTCTTCTGTCATCCGCATCGGCTCTTTTGCTGGGTATTTCTGCATGTTTTTGATGGATCTGGTGAAACGCGTGTACCGTCTCATTCCCAGACACATTTAACTCCACCACAGACCTATAGCTGCTGTCAGACGCCACCGCTCCGCGTGCGCTGGATCACTCTCAGAGGGTTATTTTGGATTTTTTCTGCACTCAACTTATTTCCCTGTTCTGCTTTTGGCTCTTTGAGTTTATAAATGCGGCGACACTGTGACTCAGTGGTCAGCACTGTGGCCTCATGGCAAGAAGGTCGCTGGTTCGAGTTTGCATGTTCTCCCCATGTTGGCGTGGGTTTCCTCCGGGTGCTCCGGTTTCCCCCACAAGTCCAAACATATGCGCTATAGGGGAATTAATGAACTAAACTGGCCAAAGTGTATGAGTTTGTGTATGAATGAGAGTGTATGGGTGTTTCCCGGTGTTGGGTTGCAGCTGGAAGGGCATCCGCTGTGTAAAACATATGCTGGATAAGTTGACGGTTCATTCCATTGTGGTGACCCCAGATTAATAAAGGGACTAAGCCGAAGGAAAATGAATGAATGATTGTTCAGTTGATATTGGTCATTTCTAGTTGTTTCTTACCAGAGTGTGTGTCTGTGGGATTCAGTGTGCGGCTGTGGAATTTTTTCACCTGTTAGCACTAATTGTTTTTAAATGCAGACACACACATGTGAACAGTGTCGGCTGCTGCTCATTTGACCATACGAGCTTGTCCTCTATTTTTAGACTGTGTTTGGTCTCAGGGTTCATTCTGTAATTTTAGATTCTTTTTTGGTTCTGGAGTGTTTCGTTGTGAGCACCATGAGTAAGCAGAGTTCACAGCAGCGCTTCGGCTCAAAATGAGAGCCCGTCAAACCACACGTGAACCGCGTGCTGGGCCGTGACCTGCATCAGACTCTTCTTACCCTGGCTGGAGAGTATGATGGAAACACCATAGTACAGTGATGAGATCAGAGGACTATAGTATGAGACCTTCACAACATACTGAGCATGTAAAGATTTACCATATGCTGTATTGACATAGAGACTGGAGTGGAGACATGGAAACTTCACCCTAGAAAACACCCAGAATATCATAGCAATCATAAAAACACCCTAGCAACCACCCATAATACCCTAGCAACCACTCAGAACACCCTAAAACCACACAGAACACCCTAGAAAGCACCCAGAATATCCTTGCAATCACACCAATGACCCTAGAAACCACCCATAATACCCTAGCAACCATACAGAACACCCTAAAACCACCCATAATACCCCAGCAACCACTCAGAACACTATAGAAAGCACCCCTAATACCTTAGCAACCACACGGAACCCCTTAAAGCCACCCAGAACACCCTAGAAAGCACCCTGAATACCATAGCAATCATAAAAACACCCTAGCAACCAGCCATAATACCCTAGCAACCACTCAGAACATCATAGAAAGCACCCCTAATACCCTTGCAACCACCCCTAATACCTTAGCAACCACCTGTAACCCCTTAAAGCCACCCAGAACACCATAGAAAGCACCCAGAATACCACAGCAATCATAAAAACACCCTAGCAACCACCCATAAGACTCTAGCAACCATTCAGAACATCATAGAAAGCACCCCTAATACCTTAGCAACCACCCCTAATACCTTAGCAACCACCCAGAACCCCTTAAAGCCACCCAGAACACCATAGAAAGCACCCCGAATAACACAGCAATCATAAAAACACCCTAGCAACCACCCATAAGGCTCTAGCAACCACACGGAACCCCTTAAAGCCACCCAGAACACCCTAGAAAGCACACAGAATACCATAGCAATCATAAAAACACCCTAGCAACCACCCATAGTACCCTAGCAACCACTCAGAACATCATAGAAAGCACCCAGAATACCCTAGCAACCACCCTTAATACCTTAGCAACCACACGGAACCCCTTAAAGCCACCCAGAACACCCTAGAAAGCACCCAGAATACCATAGCAATCATAAAAACACCCTAGCAACCACCCATAATACCCTAGCAACCACTCAGAACATCATAGAAAGCACCCCCAATACCCTAGCAACCAGACAGAAAACCCTACCAACCACCCATAATTCCCTAGCAACCACACAAAACACCTTAAAACCACCTAAAATACCCTAGCAACCAGCCCTGTTGCAGACCCAGAGCTGGTTGTATCTGAACATGACACTGCCACGTTAGTTGTGACCTCTGTGACTCCGGCTGATGGACAGCAGCTGCTGAAGAGGTCAGAGAGTCACCAAACCTCAGGTTACTGCAGATGAGCTGATTCTGTAATAAGAGATACTGTACTTTTATAATGGCATCTCTTCTTAAGGGTGACTTGCAAAGGAAACTGTGTCATGTATTGGACTAATAATAATAATAATAATAATAATAATAATAATAATAATTTTTATCACTTTGCAATTTTGTTGCTAAGGTGTTTTAGGTGTTTCTGTCATGTTTCCATGCTTTATTGTTTTCATCACATTGCTAATCTGTTGCTAGGTTGTTCTCTGTGTTTCTGTCCTGTTGCTATGCAGTTGCTAGGGTATTTTGGGTATTTTTATCATCTTACCATTTGGGTTCTATGATGTTCTGGTTGTTTTATCTCATTGCTATGCTGTTTCTAGGGTGTTCTGGATGTTTCTATCCACCCCATAATACCCGAGAAACCACACAGAACACCCTGAAACCACCAGGAACACCCTAGCAACCACTCATAACACTTTAGCAACCACACCGTATGCCTTAAAACCGCAAAGTTGTTTGGCAGTGCAGTACACATATGGTGCAGTGCAGTTGCTAGGGTGTTTTTATCACAATGCTATGCTGTTGCTAGGATGTCCTGGGTAATTCTATGATGTGGTTGTATAGTTGCTAAGGTGTTCTGGCTGTTTTATCACATTGCTATGTTGCTAGGGTGTCCTGGGTGTAATTATCATGTTGCTGTGCAGTTGCTAGGGTGTTTTTATGACATTGCTATGTTGTTGCTAGGATGTTCTGGATATTTATATGATGTTGTTGTGCAGTTGCTAAGGTGTTCTGGTTGTTTTATCACATTGCTATGCTGTTGCTAGGGTGTCCTGGGTGTAAATATCATGTTCCTGTGCAGTTGCCAGGGTGTTTTTATGACATTGCTATGTTGTTGCTAGGATGTTCTGGATATTTATATGATGTTGTTGTGCCGTTGCTAAGGTGTTCTGGCTGTTTTATCACATTGCTATGCTGTTGCTAGGGTGTCCTGGATATAATTGTCATGTTGTAGTGCAGTTGCTAGGGTGTTTTTATCGCATTGCTATGGCTGTTGCTAGGGTGTCCTGGATGTAATTGTCATGTTGTAGTGCAGTTGCTAGGGTGTTTTTATCACATTGCTATGTTATTGCTAGGATGTTCAGGGTATTTCTATGATGTTGTTGTGCAGTTGCTAGGGTGTTGTGAATGTTTTTCACATTGCTATACTGTTGCTGGGGTGTCCTGGGTCTAATTATCATGTTGTAGTGCAGTTGCTAGGGTGTTTTATCACATTGCTATGTTGTTGCTAGGATGTTCAGGGTATTTCTATGATGTTATTGTGCAGTTGCTAGGGTGTTGTGAATGTTTTTTCACATTGCTATGCTGTTGCTAAGGTGTCCTGGGTGTAATTGTTATGTTGTAGTGCAGTTGCTAGGGTGTTTTTATCACATTGCTTTGTTGTTGCTAGGATGTTCAGGGTATTTCTATGATGTTGTTGTGCAGTTGCTAGGGTGTTGTGAATGTTTTTTTACATTGCTATACTGTTGCTAGGGTTTCCTGGGTCTAATTATCATGTTGTAGTGCAGTTGCTAGGGTGTTTTATCACATTGCTATGTTGTTGCTAGGATGTTCAGGGTATTTCTATGATGTTGTTGTGCAGTTGCTAGGGTGTTGTCAATGTTTTTTCACATTGCTATGCTGTTGCTAAGGTGTCCTGGGTGTAATTGTTATGTTGTAGTGCAGTTGCTAGGGTGTTTTTTCACATTGCTTTGTTGTTGCTAGGATGTTCTGGTTATTTCTATGATGTCATTGTTTAGTTGCTAGGCTGTTCTGGTTGTTTTATCGCATTGCTATGCTATTGCTAGGGTGTCCTGGGTGCAATTGTTATGTTGTAGTGCAGTTGCTAGTGTGTTTTGTCACATTGTTATGCTGTTGCTAGGGTGTCCTGGGTGTATTTATCATGCTGCAGTGCAGTTGCTAGGGTGTTCAGCTTCTACAGTGTTCTGGTTGCTCTTCATAACTGTCTAAATGCTGAAGGCAGAATCTCTGCATGCGTCTGCCTGTTGTGTTTGAAAGGCTTTGTGTGTGTGAATGAAGGATCTGTGTGTTTCTGTCCAGATTACTCTGCTGAGATTAACCAGCACTCGGGTCACACATAATCTGATTATGCTCTGACCAGAGAACCAGCAAACCCACTGGATTACAGGAGCACAAATGCACACTGGAGGACAGTGCAATATGCACACACACATATATATATATATATATATATATATATATATATATATATATATATATATATATATATATATATATATATATATATATATATATATATATTTGATGAATTATAGAATTGTTTTATTTTGATGTCACAAAAACATGCATAAACACACACACTTGTACAGTTTTATCCTTATGGGGACTTCTCATAGCTGTAATGCTGCTTCTACTGTATAGACTTTATATTCTCTCTTCTACTCCTGAATTCAACCCCCACAGCAAACAATCTGCACTTTTACATCTTCACAATCCTTCATTCTGTCTGGTTTATGAGCTGTTTTCCTCATGGAGACCAAAAAATGTACACACAAGGTCGAAATGTCCTGGTATTGCTATACTTGTGGGGACTTTTGGTCTCCACAATGTAAGGGATATAAAGTACACTCACACTTACCTAAACATATGCACATTAACGGGCGTCACGGTGGCGCAGTGAATAGCACGATCGCCTCACAGCAAAAAGGTCGCTGGTTCAAGCCTCGGCTGGGTCAGTTGGCGTTTCTGTGTGGAGTTTGCATGTTCTCCCCGTGTTGGTGTGGGTTTCCTCCGGGTGCTCCGGTTTCCCCCTCAGTCCAAACACATGCGCTATAGGGGAATTGATCAACTAAATTGTCTGTAGTGTATGAATGAGTGTGTATGGATGTTTCCAAGTGATGGGTTGCAGCTGGAAGGGCATCCGCTGCGTAAAACATGCTGAAATAGTTAGCGGTTCATTCCGCTGTGGCAACCCCAGATAATAAAGGGACTAAGCCGAAAAAAGAAAATGAATTAATGAATGCACATTAACACACAAACACACACATTAACACATATCTATACACATACAAACACAAACATACACACAATGTAACAGATGAAATGTACACACACACACACACACACACACATGTATACACACAAACATGCTGCACACACATCAAAACATACATAAACATACATACACACACACATACAAAGACACACAGACGCGCACACGTCATGCATAAACACACACAAAAGTGCACAAAAACACACATACAAACACAGACACACTCAAAAGTACACACACATACATAAACACATACGGTGCACACACACACATACATACAGGCATAAAAAGTACACACATACAAACATACACACACACACACACAAACATGCATAAACACACACAAACACACATACACATATATATACACATATGCAAGCTCACATACACATACACACAATATAGGGGATATAAAGTACACACACACACGCGCGCACCTTTGCGACAGACACTCGTGACAGTCAGTCAGGGACAGCAAGGCTCTAATTATAGATGAAATATGATATCTGCATGAAAGCTGAGATTTGAGTGTCAACAGCAGGAAGTGGATGTGTTCAGGACAGGAAGCTGAAGAGCGCAGATCAGTGACGCGAACAACAGCTGCTTCTGTCTGACTCTCATCTGTCCAGCCCAAAATACTGCACAGTGTGTCAGACACACACACACACACACACACAGACATGCATGCACGTGCAAACTCATGCACGTACACACACATACACGTTGCTTTTTATAAACAAAATTCTTTATTTTTTAGGTTACAAGCCATAAAATGAACTGAAAAAGAGCTAAACACACACTCACCGGCCACTTTATTAGGTACACCTCACTAGTACCGGGTCGGACCCCTTTTGCCTTCAGAACTGCCTTAATCCTTCATGTTGTAGATTCAACAAGCTACTGGAAATATTCCTCAGAGATTTTGCTCCATATTGACATGATAGCATCACACAGTTGCTGCAGATTTGTCGGCTGCACATCCATGATGCCAATCTCCCGTTCCACCACATCCCAAAGGTGCTCTATTGGATTGAGCTCTGGGGACTGTGGAGGCCATTTGAGTACAGTGAACTCATTGTCATGTTCAAGAAGCCAGTCTGAGATGATTGGCGCTTTATGACATGGTGCGTTATCCTGCTGGAAGTAGCCATCAGAAGATGGAGACACTGTGGTCATAAAGGGATGGACATGGTCAGCAACAATACTCAGGTAGGCTGTGGCGTTGACACCATGCTCAATTGGTACTAATGAACCCAAAGTGTGCCAAGAAAATCTCCCCCCACACCATTACACCACCACCACCAGCCTGAACCGCTGATACAAGGCAGGATGATCCATGCTTTCATGTTGTTGAGGCCAAATTCTGAGCCGAGCATCCGAATGTGGCAGCAGAAATGGAGACTCATCAGACCAGGCAACGTTTCTCCAATCTTCTATTGTCCAGTTTTGGTGAGCCTGTGTGAATTGTAGCCTCAGTTTCCTGTTCTTAGCTGACAGGAGCGGCACCCGGTGTGGTCTTCTGCTGCTGTAGCCCATCCGCCTCAAGGTTGGACGTGTTGTGTGTTCAGAGATGCTCTTCTGCAGACCTCGGTTGTAACGAGTGCTTATTTGAGTTACTGTTGCCTTTCTATCAGCTGGAACCAGTCTGGCCATTCTCCTCTGACCTCTGGCATCAACAAGGCATTTGCCCCCACAGAACTGCCACTCACTGGATATTTCCTCTTTGTCGGACCATTCTCTGTAAACCCTAGAGATGGTTGTGCGTGAAAATCCCAGTAGATCAGCAGTTTCTGAAATACTCAGAGCAGCCCGTCTGGCAGCAACAACCATGCCACGTTCAAAGTCACTTAAATCCCCTTTCTTCCCCATTCTGATGCTCGCTTTGACCTGCAGCAGATCCTCTTGACCATGTCTACATGCCTTAATGCAGTGAGCTGCTGCCATGTGATTGGCTGATTAGACATTTGCTTTAACAAGCAGTTGGACAGGTGTACCTAATAAAGTGGCCAGTGAGTGTCTATATTTTATTTTATATTATATTACAATTTTAATAACATGTATATCTTTATTTGAATTATTCCGTTTTATCATTTTGATTTCATTAATTTAGAGCTTTTTTTTTTTAAATGACTGATTTATTAGCTTCAGTATTTGAGCTGTGTGTGTGTGTGTGTGTGTGTGTGTGTGTGTGTGTGTGTGTGTGTGTGTGTGTGTGTGTGTGTGTGTGCGTGTGCGTGTGCGTGCGCGTGTGCGTGCGTGTGCGCGTGTGTGTGACACCGCAGTGCTCACGTGTGTGTTATTGACGCCAGTCAGACTGGTGTCCATCAATCATCATCAGTTAAGGAGTGTGTGTTAATGAGTGTTTGATTGATCAGTGATGGTCAGTGGAGTGTGTGACGCTCTCTGCCTGTGGGAAGGTCAGCAGGACTCCACACTACAGTAATCAAACACACTGGACTGATTTATACTGTATGTGCAATGGACAGCGCTTCATTATAATAATAATAATAATAAGGCATGTTGAATGGCATTGTGGCTCAGTGGTTAGCACTGTGGCCTCACAGCAAGAAGGTCGCTGGTTTGAGTCCCGGCTGGGTCAGTTGGTGTTTCTGTGTGGAGTTTGCATGTTCTCCCTTTGTTGTTGTGAGTTTCCTCCGGGTGCTCCGGTTTCCCCCACAGTCCAAACAAACTGGAAGGGCATGCGCTGCATAAAACATATGCTGGACTAGTTGGCGGTTCATTCCGCTGTGGCGACCCCTGATGGGTCAGAGACTAAGCTGAAGGAAAATTACTTAATCAATGAATAATAATAATAATGATGATGATAATAATAATAATGCATGTTCTGTCAGTGTCTCATGGTCATGGAAAGATGATCTGTATCTTCATGATGATGATGATGATTGATCCTCCCCTCTGCTGGCGGCTTCAGCAGAACATTTCTGCAGTTTCTGTTGTGTTTCCATGACATACACACACAGGAGCGCACACACACATGCTTAAACACACACACACATACACACAAACCTGCTGCACGCATACTTAAATACACACATACAAACACAGAAGCGAACAAACACTAGGACACACACACACACACACACTCACATGCACATATACAAACACACAAATATACACATAGCCAAGATAGTACAAGCATTGCACGCTACATAAACCACGAATAAAATCACCAGCACACACACAAATAATAAAATAGTGATTAATGCATAATATATATATATTATGTATATAATGTGTGTGTGTGGGGGGGTGGGGGGGGTAGATTATGCATTAAAACACTCACTTGGGGAAAAGGATATATAAAAATATTTCTCTCTCTCTCTCTCTCTCTCTCTCTCTCTCTCTCTCTCTCTCTCTCTCTCTCTCTCTCTCTCTGTGTAGAGAAGCTGTATAACTCTAATGGCCGTGACCTGAGGAGGGCGCTGTTTTCTCTCAAACAGATATTCCAGGTAAACACACATGAGATGCTTTATTACATACAGTATATGATCATTTATTCATTAGGTTTCAGTTTATTTTTTAATGCAAGGTAACACATGTATTTTATGCCCTTTGTTAATTATAATAACCTGTTTCTCCACCTAAATGAGAATGATCATTAGCATTAGTATTAGTATCAGTAAGATACTGTTGTTATTATTTTTGTGTGTGAATTATTAATTGTTTGACATTTTTTTGTTCTTTGAATTTGAATAATTTTGTAATTTTATATTAAATTGTCATAAAAACTTGTTTATTTTGTGTGTGTGTGTGTGTGTGTGTGTGTGTGTGTGTGTGTGTGTGTGTGTGTGTGTGTGTGTGTGTGTGTGTGTGTGTGTGTGTGTGTGTGTAGGATGATAAAGACCTGGTCCATGAGTTTGTGATGGCTGAAGGACTGACGTGTTTGATCAAAGTGGGCGCTGAAGCGGATCAGAACTATCAGAACTACATCCTCAGAGGTTACACACTCACACAACACTCGTGTTCATTTTCCTAAATGAGGAATATCGTATGTGAAACTGAAAAAAAAAACGTCTTTGTGTATGATTTATAGAAATAATGGTGTTTATAATGTCTTATAATGCATTATAGTTGCATTAACAGATTAGAATGATATGCGAATATAGTTCGATCTTATGTAAACCGTGCAGATTTGCCATTTTGAGTGTACAAATTAATTGTAAAAAAGATAAAGATATATATTTTTAATGTATTTCTTGAAAAATTTAAGGTGAAATTCATTAAAAAGGGAAAAAAGCTATTTATTTGTTTATTTATTTGATTTTGAATTCTATGTTTAGATTAATACCAACTGATATTCTGGATTACATTAAATTTCTGATAGTTATAGAAACATCACATATTTCATGTATTATAGCTGATCATTTTTGTTATGTTTTTATCCATTTGTGGATGAACAGCGCCATCTATTGGTGTCCAGAATTACACACTTTATTTTGTAATTAATTCGGTTTTACATCATTCATTTTCCTATGGCTTAGTCCTTTTATTTAACAGGGGCCGCCACAGCAGAATGAACCACCAACTATTCCAGCATATGTTTTACACAGCGGATGCCCTTCCAGCCGCGACCCAGCACTGGGAAACACCCATACGCACTCATTCACACACACACTCATACACTACAGCCAATTTAGTTGATCAATTCCCCTATAGCGCATGTGTTTGGACTGTGGGGGAAACCGGAGCACCCGGAGGAAACCCACACCAACACGGGGAGAACATGCAAACTCCACACAGAACGTAGACTGACCCAGCCGAGGCTCGAAACAGAGACCTTCTTGCTGTGAGGCAACAGTGCTGACCACTGAGCCACCGTGTCACCAATAGTGAATCTAAAATAGTAATTTCTATGCTAATGTGTGTGTGTGTGTGTGTGTGTGTGTGTGTGCAGCTCTGGGTCAGATCATGCTGTATGTGGACGGGATGAACGGGGTCATAGGTCACAACGAGTCCATCCAGTGGCTCTACCTGCTCATCGGCTCAAAGGTGACCAGTGTGTATAATGAACAATATGATCAGAATACGAGTAAACACAGAGGTCTGATCCTGTGTGTGTGTGTGTGTGTGTGTGTGTGTGTGTGTGTGTGTGTGTGTGTTTCAGTTTCGTCTGGTGGTGAAGACGTCTCTGAAGCTGCTGCTGGTGTTTGTTGAATATTCAGAGTCCAACGCTGCACTGCTCATCCAGGCCATAGACACTGTGGACAATAAGAGAGGTGACACACACACACACACACACACACAAACGTTTGTTTTTGTGAAAAGTGGGTACATTACATAGGCTTCCATTCATTTTTTACAGATCAAAGCGTATATTATATTGCCCTCACCCCACCCTACCCCTAAACCCAACCATCACAGGAGACAGTGTACAGCTTTACTCCCTGAACAAACTCATCCTGTGTGATTTATAAGCTTTTTGAGAAGTGAGGACGTCACCAATGTCCTCATATTTCACCTGCTTTTTGTAATACCTGTGTCATACCCATGTCATTATACAGATTTGTGTCCTGACATGTCACAAAAACACGTACACACACACACACACACACACACACACACACATACACACACACACACACACACATACATACATACACACACACACACACACACACACACACACACACACACACACACACACACACACACACACACACACACACACACACCTCTCTCTCTCTCTCTCCCTCTTAATATAATCAATAATAAGTATATAATGTATGCGTGTATGTGTGTGTGTGTGTGTGTGTGTGTGTGTGTATGTGTGTGTGTGTTGTACAGGCTGTAAGTCATGGTCAAACACTATGGAGATTTTGGCAGAGAAAGACGGGGTGGATACAGAGCTGCTGGTGTATGTGATGACCCTCATCAATAAGGTAACACACACACACACACACACACACACACACACACACACACACACACACACACACACACACTGATTCTGATTCATTCACATTTACACTGATTCTGATTCTGACCCACTTACAATCACACACACAATCTAATTCATTCACACTGGTTCCGATTCATTTACAATCACACACTCTTTCTGATTCATTCACTCTGGTTCTGATTCTGATTCATTTACAATCACACACTCTTTCTGATTCATCCACACTGGTTCTGATTCTGATTCATTTACAATCACACACTCTTTCTGATTCATTCACTCTGGTTCTGTTTCTGATTCGTTTACAATCACACACACTTTTTGATTCATTCACACTGGTTCTGATTCTGATTCATTTACAATCACACACTCTTTCTGATTCATTCACACTGGTTCTGATTCTGATTCATTTACAATCACACACTCTTTCTGATTCATTCACACTGGTTCTGATTCTGATTCATTTACAATCACACACTCTTTCTGATTCATTCACTCTGGTTCTGTTTCTGATTCGTTTACAATCACACACTCTTTCTGATTCATTCACACTGGTTCTGTTTCTGATTCGTTTACAATCACACACTCTTTCTGATTCATTCACACTGGTTCTGATTCTGATTCATTTACAATCACACACTCTTTCTGATTCATTCACTCTGGTTCTGTTTCTGATTCGTTTACAATCACACACTCTTTCTGATTCATTCACACTGGTTCTGATTCTGATTCATTTACAATCACACTCTCTTTCTGATTCATTCACACTGGTTCTGATTCTGATCCACTTAAAATCACACACTCTTTCTGATTCATTCACACTGGTTCTGATTCTGATTCATTTACAATCACACACTCTTTCTGATTCATTCACACTGGTTCTGATTCTGATTCATTTACAATCACACTCTCTTTCTGATTCATTCACACTGGTTCTGATTCTGATCCACTTAAAATCACACACTCTTTCTGATTCATCCACACTGGTTCTGTTTCTGATTCATTTACAATCACACACTCTTTCTGATTCATTCACACTGGTTCTGATTCTGATCCACTTAAAATCACACACTCTTTCTGATTCATTCACTCTGGTTCTGATTCTGATTCATTTACAATCACACACTCTTTCTGATTCATTCACACTGGTTCTGATTCTGATTCATTTACAATCACACACTCTTTCTGATTCATTCACACTGGTTCTGATTCTGATTCATTTACAATCACACACTCTTTCTGATTCATTCACACTGGTTCTGATTCTGATTCATTTACAATCACACACCCTTTCTGATTCACACTCTCAAACTGGTTCAGATTCTGATTCTCTCTCTCTCTCTGGATCAGACGCTGGCGGCTCTGCCCGATCAGGACTCTTTCTATGATATGGTGGATGTTTTGGAGGAGCAGGGCATGGAGAGCGTTTCTCAGCGGTATCTGGGCCGCAAGGGCACCGATCTGGACCTGCTGGAGCAGCTCAACATATATGAGGTCTGACCGTCCCAATCAGTGACTCCTTCATGTGGGTTAGGATTAATCGTGACTGATTTCAGGGTGTGTGCGGGGTCTTAAAGTATTAAAAGTTGATAAGTCAGAGAAATGTAAGGCCCTTTAAAAGTATTTAAAAGTCTTAATAATAAATGTTGCTTCCCGAGATGCTATTATTTGTTATTATAAATCATAAAAACACAAACATGAAAGTAAACATTTTAAAAGGTTTGGTTGTCTGCTTCCTGTATATACCCTGATTCTCTTCCTCTGTCCTACAGGCGACGCTCCGTCACGAGGACGGCGATGAGGATGGTTTGCCTCCATCCTGCGGTCGGCGGGACAGACGGCGGTCCAGTGTGGGTGGAGAGAGGCGGGGCTTAGAAAGACGCCGCAGTCGCAGGCATTCATTGGGCAGACCAGGCCACGCCTCTCCTCTCAGCCCCGCCTCCCCACACCGCACTAACACCAAGCTGATGAACGGACAGGATGAGAGGTGAGAAAGCACCGAATCTTGGTTTCCATCATTAGTGGAAAAAACTATTTCATATGAGCGTTAATGAAGATGTTGAGGTTCAAGTGACTTGGTTGCCTAAGAAGGGAGCCGTCTGTGTAGACAGTAGGTGCATCCCAAATCGTATGCTTGTGCACTGTTGTAGTATAAATATTATAAGTAGTGTATACACACTGAATAATCTAAAAATTCTTTAAAAACCCTTTAAATCCTCCAATGATGCACCTGATCAATCATTAAATAAAAGAAATGTGGAATACGGGACACTTCACAAATGAAAGGGGAGGAGCTACCAACAAAGGGGAGGGGTTACATATGAAAGGGAGGAGCTATTGGATGCTGAGGTTGGCAGGTTGGATTACTTCATTTATTTTGGATAGTAAAAGCACAATTCTCCTACATGAGTGATTATGGCGCCTCCCAATGGTGAATGTGGTTGTTTTATCTCTGGGAAACGAATTATATCATTTGGGACGGCACTAAACTCTACACTACACAGTTGAGAGTATAAGTGCTTACTGTATAATGTTCCAATTGGGACTCAACTAGTGATGTTGTCCACCAGGGTTTAGAGCAGATTCATGAAGACATATGCAGAAGAAATATAAATAGAATATAAATATAAGGCTGAGAGTGTGACGGATGCTGTTCTCAGTGTTGGTGTTTTTGCTCCAGAGCTCCTCTGAAACATGAGTGTCTCCCAGTGATGTAAGTCTCATCAGCAGCCCTTAACAACACCACCATCTACTGTATATCAACACTCCACTAAAAAGAATGCTTCTCAACGTATTTATTAAGGGGTCATTAATACTGACATACTCAGAAACTGTATTGTTGCAGCTTTCATTCATTATATATTAGTGGTGTAACGGATCACAAATCTGCAGTTCGGATCACACTACGGTTTTTTAGTCACGGATCGGACCATTTTTCGGTGAGGAGACAAATGTCATTTGCTTTCCATTTATATAAAAAAATTACTGCAAAAAGCATAGCTTTAATAAACAGAACTTAGAACCTGTAATGCTAATAACAATAACAATCAAGAAAGAACAGCTGAAGAAAGAAAAGTGTTCAATATGAAATATGATCTTTACTGTTGCTGATAATGCTAAATATAGAAATCTAACATCTACAACAGATCATATTTATCTTCAATTAATGGATCAACAATTCACACATTACACGTCATGTTTTATTATACTGTAGGTGTTTTATTTCTGAAAACCTGTTCAGTCACATCATTTTGATGGTTGTTTGTCGCCATCTGTTGGTTACACAATGTAATTGCTTTTACCAGCGTCAAACATTCACCAGCGTCATGTTTCATTAAACAGTGATTTTAATCTTTACCATAAACATCAGTGTTCATATCTGAACTATAAACTGTTCTCCCAGCACTTCTGTGTTATTTAATTGTTTGTAACAAACTGAAAAAGTGTAAAAACTGAATCTCTCTCAATGCAGATTTGAATGCAGCGCTTTGAAGGATTAATAATAGAGGTGGGCATAGATTATTTTTTTTAATCTAGATTAATCTAGATGAAAATGGCTCATTTGAATTCTGCCGAAGGCATTCAGCATATGTGTGCTACCCAAATATTAAGTCTTTAAGAACGTGTTTTTCAAGCCAGGTGACGCATTAGACCAGGGGCTCATCTCCTGTGTCCAAAATGCATCACAAACTGCTTGAGAAACTGTTCTACTATGATAATTGGTGATGAAAATAAATGATGTTCAATAAGATGTGCTTGTGTTTACTAACTGTTTATTCAGTTAAACGTGAATGTTGAACTGTAGGCCTACATAAGCTCAAACAGCGATTTTTGATGACCTTAATCTGACTAAAGTCATCACTGAACTAAACAGAAATGAAATTAAGACATGTGGAGTATGCAGATATTAGTGGGAGTATTGAAGTAAACAACGCTGTCTTTAGGACTTTTCGCCATATTTTCCGACAAGATCCACACGCGGCTGTCAGTAAAGGACCACACACCCACACACACACACACACACACACACACACACACACTCACACACACACACACACACACATCGCGAAATGCGCAAGTTTTTTTCTTTCCATTTGGCGTGCATTATTAAACTCCATAACACTCTCACCTGTCCTTACTTCTTACTTGTGTCTAATACCCAGTTAGTCACAGGGGCATGAATGAAATGTTCGTGAGGTAAAGTGAAACTGCCGAACTGCAGTTAGAGTCAGGCATCCTGCTGATTTGATTTTGTCAGACGGCTCACCGGTCAGGTATACATCCGTGCTAATATATCAAGGTGAAAGTCATCATGCCTTGTGTAAAATAGACCCAGCTCCCAACCCAACTCTGAGAATAGATTAACGCCGATATTTTTTTTAGCGCGCGATAAGAGTCTCGCGTTAACGCAGCACGTTAATGCCGATAACGGCCCAGCACTAATTAATAAACATATGCAAATCATTATCATTTATCGTTCATGTTGCGCAGGTTTGAACTGAGATCACGATCTTTTAATGTTTAATTATGCAGCTTTACACTGAATGCATTAATGCAGGAGCAGTGACAGAAAACACCTTAAATTAATAGCCAAAGAAAGCATTTAAGAAGGTTTCACCACAACTTTTCCCGTCATCATTATATCTTACAGGGAAGCCGAAATGCTTTCATGCATGTGATTTGAATGACGCGGGAGGCGATCTCTCTGCAATGGTTTTAAATGTTGGATTAACCGACAAGTTCAAAATAAATTATTAATATGCTGATCAAGTGCGTTCCGAACCGTGAGTTGTACAGATCAGGGATCAACAGTGATCTGTTTCACCCCTATTATCTATACCTTTATTTGCTGACACTGCACTATAGTACTGTTTTATATGTGTTTTATTAGTATTAGAGGATTCATTTGATATTATAGACGCTGATAATGATGTGACGTCAAACACGTTTTGATGTTTTGCTTTGCATCACTTGCTGAATCTGCACATGTGGCTCATTCAGAGCAACTCAGCTCAGTGCTTTTTTACTAGCTTTACTAGCTTTTGAGTTCATGTTGTGAGCTCTTCTCTGTTTAATTTGAAGTTTACGTTTCTTTCCTTTATTGTTCGTTTTTGCTAATTCACTTTCACTGATTCACTTCTCTCTTGTGCGCTTGGTGATTCACTCATTGATTCTCTTCACACTTTGTTTTGCTGATTCACTTGTCTTTAAATAACTCCAGTAACTGATTCACCCCATAAGCAGTCAGACTCACCTTTGTGCGTTCATTATTTCCTCTTTAAGATGGCGAGGCTGTTGATTATTGATGATGATGATGATGATGATGATGAAGAACACACTTCTGACCGACATGTTCTCCGCTGTTGTTCTCAGTCTCTGTTTTTTAAACTGTTGCTGTAGAGAGGAAGATGAGGATGAGGAGGAAACTCCTGTCACTGAGTCGGGTTCAGATAATGATGATGATGATGTCGATGATGATGAAGGGGGGATTTATCCTTCTCATCACAGCGTCATCAGGTATTCCAGTGCGGATCCTCATTCAGCACAGCTTGAGTGTGTGTGTTCAGTCACATCTCACACACTGGCTTCACCTGGAGTGACTGATAATGAAGGGTTTATCATCAGCCTTTATGTCCTGACAGAATATTCCAGAAGTAATTCAACATTATTTATGTGTCACGCAACACTCAACACTAACATTGACCCTTTAAACTCTCCTTATAGGATCCCTGAATGCGTACTGAGTGCAACATTACATTCATTCATTCATTTTCTTGTCGCCTTATTCCCTTTATTAATCCGGGGTCGCCACAGCGGAATGAACCGCCAACTTATCCAGCCGCAACCCATCTCTGGGAAATGCAACATTACAGATCAGATATATTTTATTGAAAAATGCTGATGAAAGCTGATCACATTCAGTTTGTCTGTCTCTAGCAAGCTGAACTGTTAGTGTGCTGGGTTTACTGTATTATTTATGCAGTATATGCTCATATTACATATATGTTGGTGTATTGTGAGTAGACCTACATGTCATTTGTGATATTTTAGCGCATCATTGATTGTTTATTTACTTGTGTAAATATATATTTAAGTTTTTATATTCGTTTCAGTAATATTATTGAATAATCTGCACATGTTTATACGACTGTTGCTTTAAATTCAAATGAGATTGTGCTCCACGCCCTCTTTTCAAACAGGGGGGAGCTTTAAACACCTGTGTGTGACCATAGCAGCAGCTCAAACACTCTAATGGCTAATGGACAGGCGGCTGCTGCTCACTCAGGGCTGCTGTTTATGCTAATGAGGAAGAGATGGGCACTAGTGGGCGGGGCTTTCCCCCTCTGATGACATGTACAAAGAGAGAATGTCAATCAAAGTGTTTCTGCATCAAGTCTGATTATATAAAATAGATTTAAATCATGTTTATCATTAGAGGCTGGAGATATTCACACACTGCTGACACACACACACCTGGGTTCAGTGATTTTTGCATAATAGGTCACCTTTAAGTGTCAGTTTGGGATGTGCGGTAAGAAATAAACACAGTGCTGAAGTAAATAAACAATAACTCATCTTCATCAGTGGCGGTGGTAAATCAGCCCTCTGTAACAAACACACCACAGAAGACGAGGAGAAGAGGAGGGCCACATCCTCAGCCCCGCCCCCTGCTGACTCCGCCCAGCCCTCAGTCTTGGCCAATCTGCTGGCTCGCCGCAGGTCATCTGTCACTGTGCCGTCGACCAATCAGATCAGCCCTCCGCAACGGTCGCTGGACCGCCTGCCGTATCTGCCACACTCACCGTTCTTCCTCTTCTCATACGACATGGAGGAGCAGGACGAGAAACCAGAGGAGAAGAACAGCAGGTAGACCACATTTCCCATGATGCAACAGCCCGATCCCTGTGTGTCACTGAACCTGCTGATTAAACACAGATTCGCTTCTTGCTGATTCACTTCTGGTTGATTCACTTCTCACTGATTCACTTCTCAAAGAATCACTTCTAATTAAATTTTTGCTGATTCACTTCTGGTTGATTCACTTCTCTCTGGTTCACTTCTTACTGATTCAATTCTCACAGATTCCCTTAACACTGATTCACTTCTCTCTGGTTCACTTCTCACTGATTCACTTCTCAAAGAATCACTTCTAATTACATTTTGCTGATTCACTTCTTACTGATTCACTTCTCTCTGGTTCACTTCTCACTGATTCAATTCTCACAGATTCCCTTAACACTGATTCACTTCTCTCTGGTTCACTTCTCACTGATTCACTTCTCAAAGAATCACTTCTAATTAAATTTTGCTGATTCACTTCTTACTGATTCACTTCTCTCTGGTTCACTTCTCACTGATTCAATTCTCACAGATTCCCTTAACACTGATTCACTTCTCTCTGGTTCACTTCTCACTGGTTCACTTCTCAAATAATCACTTCTAATTAAATTTTTGCTGATTCACTTCTCTCTGGTTCACTTCTCACTGATTCACTTCTCAAAGAATCACTTCTAATTAAATTTTTGCTGATTCACTTCTTACTGATTCACTTCTCTCTGGTTCACTTTTTACTGATTCAATTCTCACAGATTCCCTTAACACTGATTCACTTCTCAATGATTCACTTCACTCTGATTCACTTCTCAATGATTCACCTCTGGTTAGTTCACTTCTCACAGAATCACTACTAATTCACCTTTTACTGATTCACTTGTCACAGATTCCTATTTTGCTGATTCACTTCTCACCATTTAACTTGGTTATTTAGTTTCACTGATGGACTTCTCACTGATTCACGTTTCTGATTCACTTCTCACAGATTCACTTCTCTCTGGTTCACTTTTTACTGATTCAATTCTCACAGATTCCCTTAATGATTCACTTCATTCTGATTCACTTCTGGTTGGTTCACTTTTCACTGAATCACTTCTACTTCTACTTAATTTTTACTGATTCACTGCTTACAGATTCTTATTTTGCTAATTCACTTCTTGCTGTTTAACTTGGTTAATTCAGTTTCACTGGTCCATTTTTTGCTGATTAACTTCTAACTGATTCACTTCTGACTGATTCCCTTCTCAATGATTCACTTCTCACTCATGTACTTCTCATTGATTGACTTTTAGCTGATTTGTTTTACATAGATTCACTTCAGACTGATTCACTTCACAGAGATTTACTTTACTTTGAGTCAGTTCTTGCTAACTCATTTCTTACTGATTCACCAGTGTCTTCATGTTCTGTCTGGAATTATCACGTCCAGTTCAATGGGCCATGAAACATGTGCTGGTGGTAAAGCTTTAGCTGGATTAATTCTGAAGATTCTGACATCTGATGGTGATTTCACACCCTTTTCTGAGCTCAAATGACAGGAATAGTCACTCTGTCTGTCTGTGGTCTGTTTCAGGTCATTTTCTGCTGTCAGTTCTGCATCTACACCTACTAAACAGAACGAGAGGTGAGCTCACACAGACACACTGCAGCGCTTCATTCACTACAGACTGTTTAAAAGCAGCTAATGAACATGATAATCACAGTGTTATTGCTGAAAATAATACTGCTCAGTTCACGGCTGATTCAGCTCAGCTCAGTGTTGTTTCAGCTCAGTTCAGTGTTGATTCAGTTCAGTTTGGTATAGTGTTGATTCGGTTCAGTTCAGTGTTGATTCAGCTCAGTTTGGTATAGTGTTGATTCAGTTCAGTTCAGTATAGTGTTGATTCAGTTCACCTCAGTTCAGTGTTGATTCAGTTCAGTTCAGTGTAGTGTTGATTCAGTTCAGTGTAGTGTTGATTCAGCTCAGTTCAGTGTAGTGGTGATTCAGTTCAGTGTAGTGTTGATTCAGCTCAGCTCAGTGTTGATTCAGTTCAGTTTTGATTCAGTTCAGGTTGGTATAGTGTTGATTCAGTTCAGTGTAGTGTTGATTCAGTTCAGTGTAGTGTTAATTCAGCTCACCTCAGTGTTGATTCAGTTCAGTTTTGATTAAGTTTAGTTTGGTATAGTGTTGATTAAGTTCAGTGTAGTGTTGATTCAGCTCAGTTCAGTGTTGATTCAGTTCAGCTTGGTATAGTGTTGATACAGTTCAGTTCAGTGTAGTGTTGATTCAGTTCAGTGTAGTGTTGATTCAGCTCAGTTCAGTGTTGATTCAATTCAGTTTTGATTCAGTTCAGCTTGGTATAGTGTTGATTCAGTTCAGTTCAGTGTTGATTCAGTTCAGCTTGGTATAGTTTTGATTCAGCTCAGTTCAGTGTTGATTCAGCTCAGTTCGGTGTTGATTCAGCTCAGTTCGGTGTTGATTCAGCTCAGTTCGGTGTTGATTCAGCTCAGTTCGGTGTTGATTCAGCTCAGTTCGGTGTTGATTCAGCTCAGTTCAGTGTTGATTCAGTTCAGTTCAGTGTTGATTCAGCTCAGTTCAGTGTTGATTCAGTTCAGTTCAGTGTTGATTCAGCTCAGTTCAGTGTTGATTCAGCTCAGTTTGGTGTAGTGTTGATTCAGTATAATAGAGTTGAGTGGATATGCTGATCTGCTGAATGTGTTGATCAGGCCGGCTCTGGGTGGGCTGCTGTCCTCCTCGTACCGTCAGCACCAGGAGTCTCTGGCGGCGGAGAGAGAGAAGAGACGAGTGCAGCGAGAGGAGCGACTGCAGAGGATCGAGAGAGAGGAGAGAAACCGACACAGGTGAGCAGCACTACTGAATACACACTGCATTATCATCCACAGCAGCTGCTCACTTCATCTGTGTGTGTGTGTGTGTGTGTGTGTCTGCAGTCGGGATTATGTGTCCAACATGGAGGAGGCCAGACATGCCCGAGAGGAGAGGTGAGAGTACCTCCTTTATTATTGTATCATTTATTGTTTATATATATATCTATATCTGACTCATTGTAGAATCACCGGTACATTTCAGCAATTTTCCTGCAGTTCTGGAATCATCCATATATATATATATCTGCTGTTTAATGTCTCTTAGAGAGGAGGTGGAGTTAATTTGCATATTCATTAGGCATGTATATGTAATGAGGCAAGAGTGCAGAATTACATTCAAGCCATTTTAGAACTTTTCATGGGACTAATTGTCGTGGTGAAACGTTACATATGGCTCTGTTATTATGTCAGGTTGTGTGTGTGTGTGTGTGTGTGTGTGTGTGTGTGTGTGTGTGTGTGTGTGTGTGTGTGTGTTTGTGTGTGTGTGTGTGTGTGTGTCTGGTGACATCTTGAACAGGTTTAGTCTGATTTCCCTCACCCTTTTTAACCCAGTTTTCCTCAAAACCAAACACACTTTTCCTCCTCCTCCCTCCTGCCTGACTGAAAACACACAGCGTGAGACTTTCAATTCAGACCTAGAGAGTGTGTGAAGGAGTGTGTTCCTCTCTGACCGTGTATGTGTGTGTGTGTCAGGTTTAAGACAGCGGAGCGTCTGGCGGCAGAGGAGTTCGAGAGAGAGCGGCAGCGTTCAGCACCTCGAGGACTCCCGACAGACACCTGTCAATCATCCCGCAGTGCCACGCCCTCCTCAGTGACATCACAGGAGGAGCAGGACACGCCCATCGCATCGTACCCGCCCTCTGAACCAGGTAAACTCAATATAACCAATCAGTTTATCATTAAAAACCGACCCATAATCCTTCACAGATGTGAACCGGTGACCATCCGTCTTGTTTTAATCTTAAGAAAGAGTGTGTGTATTGATGTCAAGTGTGTGTGTGTGTGTGTGTGTGTGGACAGAAAGATGCTGCTCATGTGTTTCACAAAAACTCAGCATGGTCAACTCAAAAAAAGTTGAGTAAAAATAGTAATAAACAAAATAATAATAGTACAAGGGCGTCACGGTGGCGCAGTGGGTAGCACGATCACCTCACAGCAAGAAGGTCGCTGATTTGAGTCCCGGCTTGGTCAGTTGATGTTTCTGTGTGGAGTTTGCATGTTCTCCCCGTGTTGGCGTGGGTTTCCTCCGGGTGCTCCGGTTTCCCCCACAGTCCAAACACATGCGCTATAGGGGAATTGATCAACTAAATTGGCTGTAGTGTATGTGAATGAGTGTGTATGGGTGTTTCACAGTACGGGATTGTGGCTGGAAGAGCATCCGCTGTGTAAAACATATGCTGGAATAGTTGGTGGTTCATTCCGCTGTGGCGACCCCAGATTATTAAGGGACTAAGCCGAAAAAGAAAATGAATGAGTAATAGTAATATTAAAGCTTTATATGTGTGTAAAATAGTGAATTCTATATATTTTTATCAAGAACAATTAACATTATTTTTATATTTGTTATATTTGTCAAATGACATGATATGCTTCCACATTTAAAATATTGTAATTTACAGCATTTTTCTCCTCCAAAAAATAAATAACAGAGGTTTACTTTCTATTGTGATTGGAAATCAGCGTTATTTTAGCCAATATAGGTTATATATATTGTGTTTTCTGAAAAAGATGTACATAAACATGTCTAAAAACATGGTTACTTTACAATATAGTTATGTACCTTCGTCAAATCTAATTTCTGTATTATTATGTAAACTAGTACTGATGATATTTCTTCCTAAATCAAAATAAAAATAGAGAATTTGTTGTGAAGAAATTACAAAAATGTTTACACAAACCAAAGGTGGGACGAGTTAACAAATCAGTATGTGGAATAGTTATGGATAAAGGTGAAATGTTGTAAATGTGTGTGTGTGATGTGTTGTCCATCAGTGAGCAGCTCGCGTGAGGAAACATGTTTGGAAAACGCAGAGCACAAATAACTGTTCTGAAGTCAGTGTGTGTGTCTTTGTTTAACTGCTTTAAAAGAGTCAGTCATGAGCACTGATACTGTAACCTCTCTGTCACACACACACACCTACTCTCTCTCTCTCTCTGAATCAGACTGTGTTATTCCTCTGAGGATGTGTGTGTGTGTGCGTGCGCTGACACAAACAGGTGTGTTTCCTGTTCATGTCCGGGGCCTCAGAGCCCCTCAGAGCTCCACACTGCAGCAAAACCACTGATTTTAGTTTGGCTGATTCCACAATTGTGGCTACATTTGTGTCTCTAAGATAAACCTTCTATTATTAGTCAAAAACAAAACCTTTAGTCAAACAGTATTAAATAATAACACAAATTATATCACGTTATCTCTAATAGTTGTGTTTATGTATTTTGGGACATTTATTCTTAAAACTTAAAGATATTTTTGACATTCAGGTTCAATTTTCATTCAATAATTAAGTTTCATCTTGTTGTATGTTTAATCTGCTAAGTTAAATCAACATGGAACATCTATGTTCTGTATTATTTGTCATTTCTGTTATGAAAACACATTTAGATTAAAACAAAAGTTGGGTAAAATACAGACAAACCCAAACATTGGGTTCAATTTGGTCCTATAAATTTAATAGCAGTCATATAGTCTTAAAAATGCAAATTAGCAAATGTTTAATTAAATGACCTAATTTGCATATTTTACTATAAAACAAAAATACAAAAAAAGAGTCAAATTCTTAATGCACACTCTAAAAATGCTGGGTTATTTAGGCCCAAATTGGGTAAAATATGGACAAACCTAAACATTGGGTTAAATTTGGTCCTATACATTTAAAAGCAGTCCTATAAATGCAAATTAGCAAATGTTTAATTAAATACCTCATTTGCATATACATTTATGTAAAACTTATGGTACTTAAATACAAAAAAAAGAGTCAATTTCTTGATGTACACTCTAGGAAATGCTGGGTTATTTAAAATCAAATTGGGTAAAATATTGACAAACCCAAACATTGGGTTAAATTTGGTCCTATAAATTTAAAAGCAGTCCTATAGTCCTATAAATGCAAATTAGGAAATGTTTCATTAAAGACCTCATTTGCTGATACATTTGCATATAAAGCTTAAAAAATACAAAAAAAAAGAGTCAAATTCTTAATGCACACTCTAAAAATGTTGGGATATTTAAACCCAAGTTGGGTAACATATGGACAAACACAAACATTGGGTTAAATTTGGTCCTATACATTTAATAGCAGTCCTATAAATGCAAATGTTTAATTAAAGACCTAATTTGCATAAATATTTGCATATAAAACTTACAAAAATACAAAAAAAGAGTCAAATTCTTAATGTACACTCTAAGAAATGCTCGGTTATTTAAACTCAAGTTGGGTAACATATGGACAAACCCAAACATTGGGTTAAATTTGGTCCTATACATTTAATAGCAGTCCTATAGTCTTATAAATGCAAATGTTTAATTAAAGACCTAATTTGCATATTTTAGTATAAAACTTACAAAAATACAAAAAAAAGAGTGAAATTTTTAATGCACACTCTAAAAATGCTGGGATATTTAAACCCAAGTTGGGTAACTTATGGACAAACCCAGACATTGGGTTAAATTTGGTCCTCTAAATTGAATTCAAGAAATTAGCCCAGCAGTTGGATTAGTCCGTATTACACCCGGAATTGGGTTAAAATAACTCAGCATTTTTATTGTAATCAGTCCGCCGGAGGAGTATGGTGATAAATATTAGTTTAATAGTTGGTTTAAGTCATGTGATTAAACACATTTGCATATTACACACTGCCTCATTAGCATGCTGATTTCTCCACAGACGCTAATGATTTAGAACCGGAAGCAGAGGCTGATCAAGAACCCGAGGAGAAAAAGCCCACAGAAGAAGCAGAGGAGGAAGTAGAAGAGGAAGTAGAGGAGGAAGTAGAAGAGGAAGTAGGTGAGGAAGTGAGTGCTGAACAGGAAGTGGTTGGAGCTGAGGAGCAGGTGGCAGAGGAAGAGGAAGAGTCTGAGCGGGAAGCGCCGGATGGAGAAGCAGAGGACAGTGGAATACTGAGTGATAAAGAGCGACAGAATGAAGAAGTGAACGAGAAAGACAACTGCTCTGCGTCCAGCATATCCTCCGCCAGCAGCACACTAGAGAGGGAAGATCGACTCAGTGCAGGCGCCACAGACACAGGTGATACACAGTCACAATCATACACCCTCTTGGGAATTTTATTTTCTTCTTCAAGTATTCCCCAAATGATGTTGACCAGATTCAGGAAATTTTCACAGTATTTCCTATAATGTTTTTTCTTCTGGAGAAAGTCTTATTTGTTTTATTTCGGCTAGAATAAAAGCAGTTTTTAATTGTTTTAAAGCCATTTTAAGCTCAATATTATTAGCCCCCTTAAGCAATATTAGTTTTGGATTGTCTCCAGAACAAACCACTGTTATACAATGACTTGCCTAATTACCCTAACTTTACCCTAATTACCCTAGTTAATCCTTTAAATGTCACTTTAAGCTGAATAGAAGTGTCTAGTCTAATATTATTTACTGTCATCATGGTGAAGAGAAAATATTTATTACAACTGTTATGATTATAAATGTGTTCACAATACAGTTTTTATTTTGGATGTGATTAATCGTGATTAATGTTTTGACAGCACTAATTTGAACTGATTTTACAGAATACACTGAATACAGACCAGTGGCGGTTCTAGTTTAAATGGCACCCTGGGCGAAACCACCTCAAACACACCCCCTCCCCATCCTCCAAGAAATAAAGACACTATGAGGTTGACTTTAAATATATTTTAAAAATATACATTTAAAATAATTATTATAAATACATTTAAATATGAAGAGTTCAGATGCAAAAACCTCTAAGTGCCATCTGAAATTTTCTTCTAATATTAGCATTTTTCTCAGGCTCCTGTGTCTTAAAGGGCACCTATTTTACCCCATTTTTAGGATGTAATATTAATATTATGGTTCTTCTGAGTGTGCCAGTTTAGGTTCAGTTCAAAACACAATTCAGATTTTTTATTATGATGTGTTAAAAAGTGCCATTTTGGGGGCGTGTACACAGCTCGCTGTTTTAGGGGTGTGTTGCTTCACATGAAAATTAGTTTCGACTTCCCGCCCAACTTAACAAGGGGGCGGAGCCAAGAGCTCCCCCGCTTTGTGTACGGCTACAGACAGGCAGACAGAGAGAAGCAACATGAGTGAGAGGACCAGCATTCAGCTGTACATGTACGACTCGGACACAGACCAAGCAGAGACTACAGAATCATTTGTGTCTTTGTGTAGTTTTACAGCCAACTGTGTGCTAGTTTAAAGCTCCGAGCTTGTAGCCTACACCGAGACTAATAACCAAGCACACTGAATTAACTTTGACTGAAGGGCATCACACACCGGATGCACATGACCGTTGAAAGTATCACACACTTGCGGCGCTGGTGTGTGTCACCTGACAGAAACTTATGTTTAGATTTCAGAAATGCATGCCGCTGCGTGGCGCGATGCTGCTTGTCGCCGAGCGGCGCTTCTGGTGTACGACCTGCTTGAGGCTATAACTAAAGGGCGTCATACACCGGATGCGCCGCTCAGAGCCACGACACGGCACACCAGACGCGCACATTCGCATGTTATTTTATTTTCATCCGCGACACCGCGAAATGCACGGCGCTGCGCGTCGTTAGTTCGTTATTTCCAATGGAGGGACGCGCACGTGAGGCAACGCGCTCGCACTTTCCAGCTGCACCTAGTTAAGATGACAGGGAGCTTCTGTGACCGCGGGAAATGCAAACCGCTGAAGTTTAAGGAAGATGCAATGAAAAGTACACATGTATGCAAACCCACCAAAACTCACAAACACTGGCGGCGAGGAGCGCGTAACTTGGTGAATGTTGAGCCCAATGAGCCTTACATGATCTAAAAATAGAGCAAGGGTGTTTCTTTGGTGACGTCGCTTTGACTCACACGCTGAAAATGGCGGACGTGAAACAACAAACTGAGGACATGGTAATGCGCACCTGTCAATCAATATTGGTGGGCGGGGGGGCCGCACTCCTACGTCAAGTTGCGGTCGATCTCAAAACCGCTCCAATTGGTCCACCGTTTTTATGTTGTTAAATTAAAAAAAAAAGGACTGAGTGTGTTTATATCACCCCAATATGACGGTCTATACACTATACCTACACATATGTCTGTCCAAACAGCTTGAAAAGTAGATTTTTCACCATAGGTGCCCTTTAATTCAGTAATTTTACTTTTATGGCAAAGAACGGGTTATTTTCTTCAATTTTAACATGAAATCACTGAACATAAACATAAGAGGCTGAGAAAAATGCTCATTGTGGAAAAAAATTCTAGACGGCACTATTTTCAATAAATATAACAATGTGTGTATTATTATTATTAGACAATTTTTATTCTAAATAAATAACAGAAATTAATCCTAAATGTAACTGAAAAACAATGTAAAGACACAGCTGGAGTAATACTCCAAAACTTTTGCATGAATATTAATTATGACGGTTCAATAGAATACAAAAAATATATGTTTTATAGATTATCTGTTGCCTTAGACCCGACTCATGGCCGAGAATTAATGTTATGAAGTCTCATATTGACTCTTTATCCCTCCTTTCTGCTTCATAGCCATGCTTAGTCTAAGTATCATCATCATCGTATGATATAAACTTTAGTTTTGTCGACTTGCATGTCGACGTATATCGGCGTTCATGTAAACAACCGGGATCAGGAGCAGCACGTGTGAGGCGTGCGGGAGAGGCTTTCTGCGCACGTGCGTCAATCTGTTTTCACCAGCGTTGTTTCGGTTGCACATAAAGAATAACAAACTTGCGTGTGCAAAAGACGCCAAATGTGAATAGTCCCTAACGTCTTTATTCTGGGATAACCACTCTAAATTAATACACTTGCATAAAGTAAATCTTCTCTCAAAGCTTTTACTGGGGCACGTTTTTGCACTGTCTCCCCATGCCGCCCCCCAGCAAGATGCCACCCTGGGGTGTGTTTCCCAAACAACGACCTAACTCGTGGCTGAACTATCGTAGTTCGATGCATCGTTTGGGGAAAGAACGATGTAGTGACGAGTGTTTCCCAAAACTCCTAGTTTCTCTGTCGCAGATCCATCGCTTGAACCACGTTAGTTATAGCGTAAAACGCCCATAATGATGCTCTAAACGGGGTGGAGCAACTACTTTATTAGAGAAGAACCCCATCATTTCTTTGTGCAAATGATATTGTTTTACACCAACACGCATTTAAAATAAAATCCAATATTAGTTTTGATAAAAAAATGCACTCGCTTTCCATATTAATTGAAATATATGTAAACGGCACATATAGGGCCTGTGTTTACTTTACTAATATTATAGAGAACATTACATATTCTATTCTAAATTAACATAAAATCACTTACAAAAGCTCACACATATTCTAATATCATATATAAATCATATAAATAAATAAATAATGGGGTATTTATTATAAATATATTTACTTAAATAATAATATTAATGATGATGATTATTATTATTAAGTAGGATATTGTTTATTTATTTATTCATTCATTTTCTTTTCGACTTAGTCCCTTTATTAATCCGGGGTCGCCACAGCGGAATGAACCGCCAACTTATCCAGCACGTTTTTACGCAGCGGATGCCCTTCCAGCCACAACCCATCTCTGGGAAATTGTTTATTTATTTAAAAAAAAAAAATTAAAAGTCTACTTTTACAATTTGACATATGCAAACCACAGCAGAAATTTCTAACCAGCAGGCCCATGTCATATACAGTACAGATACTTAATAAATAACCCACTATAAAATAAAAGAATTAACGTATGCTGTGTTTATTTATTTTCAAAAGCTTTGGAGACGTAACATAAATTCCACTTTTAAATAATAGCTCACCTATAGCTTTCGCCATGAGGCTGTGTTTTCAAAGTTTTAATGTTTTCAAAGTGCACTGCGAAGGGAGCACAATTGTAAACATGAAGATCACTAAAACTGAACTGTAAAAATACTCTGAAAGCAAATTACACCTAAGAGAGATGAGCTTAATGCTTTTTTATTTTTAATAATTCCAACGTTGAATGTTAGAATGTTCTAAATGAATAGGGCATAGGGGGGATAAGTGGGAATAGAACACAGCCAGGAACTCTGTTTCTAACTACAGCTCCACAGGTGTCGTTTCAAGTGCTCAAGTTTGCAACGCAGTTTGCGAATGTTCGTTGGAGCGATGGATTTGGGAAACGTCAAATCAACAAACTATCTTTGTAATGATGGAACTTGCGACCTTAGTTGGCTAATGATAGTTTTGGGAAACACACCCCTGGGCGATCGCACATGCTGCCCATGCCTAAATCTGCCACTGATACAGACTATATCATTGACATAGTCCTGCCGTGTTTATTTTTCTACTAAGTTGATAAGGTCATTAAAAAAAGTAAGAAGGTAGTTATTTTTTCTATTGTTTTCTTATTTACGGCTATTTTAATTTGATATAATCCATTTTAATTTCATATATCATTATCATCAGGAGGTGAGGTGTTTGTCCTGTCAGTGCATCTGATGTCCTTTAATCTGTGTTTCTGCAGGTCAGTGGAACGTGAATGAACAGCGAAACAAGATCCTGGACAGTAAACTCTTCATGCTGGACATGCTGTACTCGCAGAGCAAAAAACCCTGCGAGGAGGACGAGGATGAGGATGAAGAGCTGGCGGAGGATAAAGAGGCAGACGCAGAAGAGAAAGAACCGGATGAAGATTCAGCGACAGCACAGGACGACAACACTGAAGCAGACAAGAAGCTGGAGACCCAGAGTAACGTCCGGGCGTTCGCTGAGCGCTTCGGGGACATAGTGAAAGGTCTCACCTCTCCACCAATAGAATCCCAGGATCCGCCTCCTCCTCCTCCACCACCGAAGAAGGAGTCGGACTGTATTTGGGATCAGCTGATGGCGAGTCCGAGAGATCTCCGTATCGGTGATATCGACTTCACTGATTTAGGAGATGAAGATGATCAGGATGTGTTGGATTCTGGGAGTTTATATAGCTCTGGAGATCTTCAGGCCCCGCCCCCTCCTCCGCCCTGCCCTTTTAACCTCCCGGCTCCGCCCCCTATGTTCGGCTGTCCTCCGCCCCCTCCTATCTTCAGCATACGTGTGCCTCCGCCCCCTCCCTGCTTCTCCAACCAGGCCCCGCCCCCTCCAGAGATGAAGGCGGAGCTTCCACTGTTCCAGAAGAAGAAGAAGACCATCCGGCTGTTCTGGAGTGAAGTTCAGCCTGCAGACTGGATCTACCGGAACCACAAGCGCAGCCAGGAGTCGCTGTGGTCCAGACTCGAACCTGTCAAAGTGGACACCGCTAAACTTGAACATCTGTTTGAGAGCAAATCCAAGGAGATGCCTGTCGCTAAGGTGAGCACAAACATTCGCTCAGTATAATTAATAAAGCAAATGAATCATTACTACTATCTGACTCACTGAATCTGACTCTTTTGTTCATAACGGTGTGTAGTGAAATATACATTTTTAAACATGTAGCAGTTGATTCATAATTTAATTAAATAATTGAACTAATACTTTATTGATTTGCTCAAAAAGAATGAATGTTTTGGTTTGGTCTAACATGGACTCATTGAATCAAGTAACATTTGACTCTTATGAACGATGCTTTAGTGAATCAATTAGATCTTTGACTTTGAATCAATCTTGTTTTCTCACTCGATCACATTGAATCTAACTTTTGAAGTAACATTTGACTCTTATGAATGATGCTTTAGTTCTGTGTGTTTTGATTCATTCCAACTATCTGACTCACTGAATCTGACTCTTGTTTATAACAGTGTGTAGTGAAATATACATTTCTTAATTTTGGATCAGTTGATTTATAATTAAATCAATAATTGAGCTAATACTTTATTGATTTTGGTTTGGTCCAATATGAGCTCATTGATTCTAGCAACACTTGACTCTTATGAACGATGCTTTAGTGAGTCGCTCAGATATTTGGCTTTGTTTTCTCACTCAATCACATTTCTGAACTACAATTTGACCCATATGAGCCATAATCCTGTTTTGTCATTCAATTCAGTTGAATCTAACTTTTGAAGTAACATTTGACTCTTGTGAACAATGCTTTAGTGAATCGCTTAGATCTTTGACTTTGAATCAATCTTGTTTTCTCACTCAGTCCCATTTCTAAGCTAAAACTTGACTCATATGAGCCGACTCACTTGTAGAGTCTGGCCCATTGGTTCATATGATATAAAAATATATGATTCAGTCATATGAATCAATTTACTGAATCAACTAACACTTGACTCACTTGTTGAATCTCACTCATCTGTTTGTCTTTCAGTTTGTAATTAAATGTGCTCATTTTACTGTTGTAATTAATCAAAAATCTGTGAAGACATTGAGAGTGCTTGCTGATAAAAAAATTATTGTTGAATTATTGTTTTGAATCAGTTGACTGGTTGAATTCATTCATAACCATAATATCTGACTGACTGAACTCTCCTGTATTCAGCATCAGTATAGTGAGTGTGATATGCAGTTAGAAACACTGATTATATGTGTGTGTGTGTGTGTGTGTGTGTGTGTGTGTGTGTGTGTGTGTGTGTGTGTGTGTGTGTGTGTGTGTGTTGAACAGAAAGCAGCAGCAGATGGGAAGCGTCCAGAGATCATTGTTCTAGACTCCAAACGCAGTAACTCCATCAACATCGGCCTGACGGTTCTTCCTCCACCGCGTACCATCAAAACTGCCATCGTCAACTTCGACGAGTACGCGCTCAACAAAGAGGGCATCGAGGTGCGCAGGCTCACTACTGAGCAGTTTACAGTTGGCCATTATAGAATGTTACATTTGATCCTTTTCGGATTGTTACACTTTCAAGTGTTTCATTTAGAAAGTTACTATTTGTCGATTTAAAACTATATTTTTTAATGTTTCACTTGGAACCACACATTTTGCAATGTTTTATTTCGAATGTTCCAGTTTGACCATTTAGAGCACTTAGAAGGTTACATTTTGGCATTTTTAAATGAATGTTATTTTTTGTCGATTTAGAGCTCTGTTTTTAAGAATGTTCCGTTTGGTCGTTTTTGAATTGTTACATTTTAGAATGTTCCGTTTGGTCGTTTTTGAATTGCTACATTTCAGAATGTTCCGTTTGGTCGTTTTTGAATTGCTACATTTTAGAATGTTCCGTTTGGTCGTTTTTGAATTGTTACATTTTAGAATGTTCCGTTTGGTCGTTTTTGAATTGCTACATTTCAGAATGTTCCGTTTGGTCGTTTTTGAATTGTTACATTTCAGAATGTTCCGTTTGGTCGTTTTTGAATTGTTACATTTCAGAATGTTCCATTTGGTCGTTTTTGAATTGTTACATTTTAGAATGTTCCGTTTGGTCGTTTTTGAATTGTTACATTTTAGAAGGTTCCGTTTGGTCGTTTTTGAATTGTTACATTTCAGAATGTTCCGTTTGGTCGTTTTTGAATTGTTACATTTCAGAATGTTCCGTTTGGTCATTTTTGAATTGCTACATTTCAGAATGTTCCGTTTGGTCATTTTTGAATTGTTACATTTCAGAATGTTCCGTTTGGTCGTTTTTGAATTGCTACATTTCAGAATGTTCCGTTTGGTCGTTTTTGAATTGTTATATTTCAGAATGTTCCGTTTGGTCGTTTTTGAATTGCTACATTTCAGAATGTTCCGTTTGGTCGTTTTTGAATTGCTACATTTCAGAATGTTCCGTTTACAATGTTATATTTTGATGATTTAGAACAATTTTTTAAGAACGTTACATTTTTTCAATTTAGAACTACATTTCAGAATATTTCATGTCGATTACACTACCATTTGTTTTAGAACCGTTTGTCAGTTTAGAACTCTTTGTTTTAGAATTTAGTCATTTCAGAACTCTTCATTATAGAAGGCTACATTTTGTTACATTCAATTTAGCACGACATTATAGAATATTCTGTGGAAACATTTACCTCATTCTTCAACTCTGTCTGTGTGTGTGTGCTGCAGAAAATCCTGACGATGATTCCCACAGCAGAGGAGACTCAGAGGATCCAGGAGGCTCAGCTGGCCAATCCGGATGTTCCTCTGGGCAGCGCAGAGCAGTTCCTCCTGACGCTCTCCTCCATCAGCGAACTCTCGGCCCGCCTCCAGCTCTGGGCCTTTAAACTCGACTACGAGGTTACGGAAAAGGTCAAATAGAATCCACATCAGACATCTCTTCACTGTCAATTTTCATTCAATTGTTGCATCCTGTAAAATAAAATATTAATATCTAAAAATAAACAATACTATCAGATCCATATTTTTAAAAGGACTTTAAGCTAAAGTACTACAATAAAAAAGGGGTGAGATGAAGCATCTAAAATTTGTTTGTTTTGACATAATATATATGGGTGTGTATTATAAATATTATTATGTAAATTTAATATACACACACATACATACAGAGAGACAAGACTATACAAAATAATCTTATTGTATAGATATTAATTGTATGTATAATTTGTATCATATATATATTTTATATACATTTATATTATCTCTAAATATAAATAACAACAAAAAATGTGCCTGTGTTGAAACTCACAGATGAGTGTGATGAATGTGTGACGCTGATGATGATCTGTTCATGGAGATCTTACAGCAGATGTGCTGACGGCCAACAACACATTTCAGCATGTCGAAGACCTTCAAGTCAAAAACAGCTCAGGCTCTCTGTCTTTTTCCATTTAACGCTCAGAGCATTCCTCAGGTTTTCCGTGTTTTATCTTCTCCTCTGACGCAGGAGATGTTTGAGTGCTCTTAATGGAGGGGAACGTCATGTGCTCCAAACAAAAGACTCCAATAACCAGAAACACATTTGTTTTGCCTCCATCTGAGAACAGACAATCACATGCAAATGGATGAAGATCCTGTCCTGCACTTCATTCCACACCACCGAGAATATACTCCATCTGTGATGTCATCACACAGTCACAAATGAAGCATTCTAAAATGGAACATTCTAAAATGGAACAATCTAAAATGGGATATTCTAAAATGGAACATTCTAAAATGGAACAATCTAAAATGGAACATTCTAAAATGGGACATTCTAAAATGGAACATTCTAAAATGGGATATTCTAAAATGGAACATTCTAAAATGGGATATTCTAAAATGGAACATTCTAAAATGGAACAATCTAAAATGGAACATTCTAAAATGGGACATTCTAAAATGGAACATTCTAAAATGGGATATTCTAAAATGGAACATTCTAAAATGGGATATTCTAAAATGGAACATTCTAAAATGGAACATTCTAAAATGGGATATTCTAAAATGGAACATTCTAAAATGGGATATTCTAAAATGGGATATTCTAAAATGGGATATTCTAAAATGGAACATTCTAAAATGGGATATTCTAAAATGGGATATTCTAAAATGGGATATTCTAAAATGGAACATTCTAAAATTGGATATTCTAAAATGGGATATTCTAAAATGGAACATTCTAAAATGGAACATTCTAAAATGGGATATTCTAAAATGGAATATTCTAAAATGGGATATTCTAAAATGGAACATTCTAAAATGGGATATTCTAAAATGGGATATTCTAAAATGGAACATTCTAAAATGGGATATTCTAAAATGGAATATTCTAAAATGGGATATTCTAAAATGGAACATTCTAAAATGGGATATTCTAAAATGGGATATTCTAAAATGGGATATTCTAAAATGGGATATTCTAAAATGGAACATTCTAAAATGGGATATTCTAAAATGGAATATTCTAAAATGGGATATTCTAAAATGGGATATTCTAAAATGGAACATTCTAAAATGGGATATTCTAAAATGGGATATTCTAAAATGGAATATTCTAAAATGGGATATTCTAAAATGGAACATTCTAAAATGGGATATTCTAAAATGGGATATTCTAAAATGGAATATTCTAAAATGGGATATTCTAAAATGGAACATTCTAAAATGGGATATTCTAAAATGGGATATTCTAAAATGGGATATTCTAAAATGGGATATTCTAAAATGGGATATTCTAAAATGGGATATTCTAAAATGGGATATTCTAAAATGGGATATTCTAAAATGGGATATTCTAAAATGGAACATTCTAAAATGGGATATTCTAAAATGGAACATTAGGTGCGTTCGACATTAAGCACAGCTGCAGCCGGTGATCAACGAGATTAGCCGAGCGCAGGCGGGGGCGGAGTTGAAAACGGAGCCGTCAAGCCGGCCACTTCGGGGACTCAAGTTGCTGCAGTCATGATGACCGATCACATGGCGTGATCATTTATTTATTTATTTATTGAAATAACAACAAAAGATATAAAGTACAAATAAAATCAAAATACAGTCTCTACAAACTTCATTTTTAAACAGTAAGGGAATTATGAATTAAAATTAAGTAGCCTACATACAAATGCATCAGAAGGGGGAAAATAAGGGCACATAAAAATGAAATAAATATCCACGAATAGGATTATTTTGAATAATGAAGGCATTTTTTAAAAAGCCCTTTAATCCAAAAAGATTGAACAAAATGACCAAAATAAATGAGCTACACTTTCAGTAGAAATTTCCCAGAAAGAGCAGGTACATCAATGACACTTTTAACTTTTATTTCTGCGTAATATGGTTTGACAGAAAATAAAATATTTTAGAATCATATTTTTATATTACATATTTTTATATAACTTAATTTGCTAAGAAATCGTCAGGATCAATGATGATAATTATTGTATTACAAGTCTGTAAGACTTATTTGAGTTAATATTTAAGTTATTTACTAAAATATATCATTTATATCGTTTATGGAGCTAAATACAGTAGTCTGTATAAAAAAGGCAGAATAAACCTGTGCAAACAATCTAGTCAGTATGAACAAATTATTTAACAAAAGATGATGCTGCAGTAAAATATTTGTAGTCTTTTAATAAGCATGATGTGTACAAGATTGAGAGGGTTTGAACAACAGTTAATTGTTTGTTTTGAAATTTGTGAGAAGGATGTTGTCCAATAATAAACCTGAATCACACGTGGTTGTTGTCATGCGGTGAACTTGGCCAATCGTATTATATTGGTGTCGTCATCAGAGTTCATGCAGGCGCTCTTCAGTTGCTGAGCGGGCTGAGTCAGTCGTCTGATCTCGAAGCGCTGTCGCGGTACTTTGATGCCACATGTGACAGTCACATGACGTCGGCGCAGCATCAATCCGGCCAAACTTTCTAACCAGCATGCACCGCTTTAAGACAGACTTCGATCGATCTGCGCAGCGCTGCATGAAGTCGAACGCACCTATTCTAAAATGGGATATTCTAAAATGGGATATTCTAAAATGGGATATTCTAAAATGGGATATTCTAAAATGGGATATTCTAAAATGGGATATTCTAAAATGGAATATTCTAAAATGGGATATTCTAAAATGGAACATTCTAAAATGGAACATTCTAAAATGGGATATTCTAAAATGGGACATTATAAAATGGGATATTCTAAAATGGGATATTCTAAAATGGGATATTCTAAAATGGGATATTCTAAAATGGGATATTCTAAAATGGGATATTCTAAAATGGAACATTCTAAAATGGGATATTCTAAAATGGAACATTAGGTGCGTTCGACATTAAGCACAGCTGCAGCCGGTGATCAACGAGATTAGCCGAGCGCAGGCGGGGGCGGAGTTGAAAACGGAGCCGTCAAGCCGGCCACTTCGGGGACTCAAGTTGCTGCAGTCATGATGACCGATCACATGGCGTGATCATTTATTTATTTATTTATTGAAATAACAACAAAAGATATAAAGTACAAATAAAATCAAAATACAGTCTCTACAAACTTCATTTTTAAACAGTAAGGGAATTATGAATTAAAATTAAGTAGCCTACATACAAATGCATCAGAAGGGGGAAAATAAGGGCACATAAAAATGAAATAAATATCCACGAATAGGATTATTTTGAATAATGAAGGCATTTTTTAAAAAGCCCTTTAATCCAAAAAGATTGAACAAAATGACCAAAATAAATGAGCTACACTTTCAGTAGAAATTTCCCAGAAAGAGCAGGTACATCAATGACACTTTTAACTTTTATTTCTGCGTAATATGGTTTGACAGAAAATAAAATATTTTAGAATCATATTTTTATATTGCATATTTTTATATAACTTAATTTGCTAAGAAATCGTCAGGATCAATGATGATAATTATTGTATTACAAGTCTGTAAGACTTATTTGAGTTAATATTTAAGTTATTTACTAAAATATATCATTTATATCGTTTATGGAGCTAAATACAGTAGTCTGTATAAAAAAGGCAGAATAAACCTGTGCAAACAATCTAGTCAGTATGAACAAATTATTTAACAAAAGATGATGCTGCAGTAAAATATTTGTAGTCTTTTAATAAGCATGATGTGTACAAGATTGAGAGGGTTTGAACAACAGTTAATTGTTTGTTTTGAAATTTGTGAGAAGGATGTTGTCCAATAATAAACCTGAATCACACGTGGTTGTTGTCATGCGGTGAACTTGGCCAATCGTATTATATTGGTGTCGTCATCAGAGTTCATGCAGGCGCTCTTCAGTTGCTGAGCGGGCTGAGTCAGTCGTCTGATCTCGAAGCGCTGTCGCGGTACTTTGATGCCACATGTGACAGTCACATGACGTCGGCGCAGCATCAATCCGGCCAAACTTTCTAACCAGCATGCACCGCTTTAAGACAGACTTCGATCGATCTGCGCAGCGCTGCATGAAGTCGAACGCACCTATTCTAAAATGGGATATTCTAAAATGGGATATTCTAAAATGGGATATTCTAAAATGGGATATTCTAAAATGGGATATTCTAAAATGGGATATTCTAAAATGGAACATTCTAAAATGGGATATTCTAAAATGGGATATTCTAAACTGGGATATTCTAAAATGGAACATTCTAAAATGGGATATTCTAAAATGGGATATTCTAAAATGGAACATTCTAAAATGGGATATTCTAAAATGGAACATTCTAAAATGGGATATTCTAAAATGGAACATTCTAAAATGGGATATTCTAAAATGGGATATTCTAAAATGGGATATTCTAAAATGGGATATTCTAAAATGGAACATTCTAAAATGGGATATTCTAAAATGGGATATTCTAAAATGGAACATTCTAAAATGGGATATTCTAAAATGGGATATTCTAAAATGGGATATTCTAAAATGGAACATTCTAAAATGGGATATTCTAAAATGGGATATTCTAAAATGGAACATTCTAAAATGGGATATTCTAAAATGGAACATTCTAAAATGGGATATTCTAAAATGGAACATTCTAAAATGGGATATTCTAAAATGGGATATTCTAAAATGGGATATTCTAAAATGGGATATTCTAAAATGGAACATTCTAAAATGGGATATTCTAAAATGGAACATTCTAAAATGGGATATTCTAAAATGGAACATTCTAAAATGGGATATTCTAAAATGGGATATTCTAAAATGGAACATTCTAAAATGGGATATTCTAAAATGGGATATTCTAAAATGGGATATTCTAAAATGGGACATTCTAAAATGGAACATTCTAAAATGGGACATTCTAAAATGGGATATTCTAAAATGGGATATTCTAAAATGGGATATTCTAAAATGGAACATTCTAAAATGGGATATTCTAAAATGGGATATTCTAAAATGGAACATTCTAAAATGGGATATTCTAAAATGGGATATTCTAAAATGGGATATTCTAAAATGGGATATTCTAAAATGGGATATTCTAAAATGGAACATTCTAAAATGGGATATTCTAAAATGGAACATTCTAAAATGGGATATTCTAAAATGGGATATTCTAAAATGGAACATTCTAAAATGGGATATTCTAAAATGGGATATTCTAAAATGGAACATTCTAAAATGGGATATTCTAAAATGGGATATTCTAAAATGGAACATTCTAAAATGGGATATTCTAAAATGGGATATTCTAAAATGGAACATTCTAAAATGGAATATCCTAAAATGTATCACTCTAAAGTAAAGAATTCAGAAATGTAACAGTCTAAATTGATGCATTGTGTCCGGTCTGACAGGAAGTGGCCGAGCCTCTACAGGACCTGAAGGAGGGCATGGATCAGCTGGAGAAAAACAAAACGCTGCGATACATTCTGTCCACTTTGCTGGCCATCGGGAACTTCCTGAACGGCTCTAACGTGAGACTCAATCACTGCACACACACACACACACACACACACACACACACACACACACACACACATGTGATGACAGTAAGTGTAGCTGATGCTGGTGTGTGCAGGCCAAGGGCTTCGATCTGAACTATCTGGAGAAGGTTCCGGAGGTGAAGGACACGGTGCACAAACAGTCTCTGCTGCATCACGTCTGCAGTGCAGTGCTGGAGAACTGCAGCGACACCACTGACCTCTACTCCGAGATCGGGGCCATAACACGCTCCGCCAAGGTACAACACACACACACACACACACACACACACACACACTTATACAGTTAAAGTCAGAATTATTCGCCCCCCTTTTAAATATTTTTTTCTTTTTTAAATATTTGATGTTTAACAGAGCAAAGAAATTTTCACAGTATGTCTGATAATATTTTTTCTTCTGGAGAAAGTCTTATTTGTTTTATTTCGGCTAGAATAAAAGCAGTTTTAAATTTTTTAAACACCATTTTAAGGTCAATATTATTAGCCTCTTTAAGCAATATATTTTTCTCGATAGTCTACAGAACAAACCATCATTATACAATAACTTGCCTAATTACCCTAACCTGCCTAGTTACCCTAATTACCCTAGTTAAGCCTTTAAATGTCACTTTAAGCTGTATAGAAGTGTCTTGAAGAATATCTAGTCTAATATTATTTACTGTCATCATGACAAAGAGAAAATAAATCAGTTATTAGAGATGAGTTATTAAACTATTATGATTAGAAATGTGTTGGAAAAATCTGCTCTCTGTTAAACAGAAATTGGGGAAAAATAAACAGGGGGGCTAATAAATCTGACTTCAACTGTTTATACAGTTGTGCATACACGTATACACATACTTGTGCATATACACAAACAAACACACACTAACTCATATAAACACACACATACATACAGTTGCGCATATACACAAACAAACACATACACGCATGCATTTACACACACGGGTACTTGGAGATTGGTGCTGTCACACACTGCTAAAGTACAACACACACAAACAGTATGAACACATGAACACATGCATTAACACAACTTAAACACACACATACAGAAACAAACAAACACACATATACACCATGTTTGTGCATATACACAAAGAAACAAACACACACACACACACACATGAAGCCTTGTGCATATATACATAAAAACGTGTGCTCTGAGATTGGTGCTGTTATACTGCTAAGGTGCACACACACATAATATATATATGTGTGTGTGCGTGTGGGGGGGGGGGGGACGCGTTGGTGCAGTGGGTAGCACGTTCGCCTCACAGCAAGAAGGTCGCTAGTTTGAGCCTCGGCTGGGTCAGTGTGTGTTTCTGTGTGGAGTTTGCATGTTCTCCTCGTGTTGGTGTGGGTTTCCTCCGGGTGCTCCGGTTTCCCCCACAGTCCAAACACATGTGGTACAAGTGAATTAGGTATGCTAAAATTGACCGTAGTGTATTAGTGTGTGTGTGTGTGTGTGTGTGTGTGTATGTGAATGAGTGTGGATGTTTCCCAGTGATGGGTTGCAGCTGGAAGGGCATCCGCTGTGTAAAACATATGCTGGTATAGTTGGCGGTTCATTCCACTGTGGCGACCCCTGATTAATAAAGGGACTAAGCCGAAAAGAAAATGAATGAATGAATGTGTGTGTGTGTGTATGTTAATTATTCTAAGGGTTAAAGTGTTAAAATATTAATAAAAATTGAAATAAAACAAAATGTTCAATAAAAGTACTGTAAGATTAGCTAATGAAAATGGAAAAATTAAAATAACTTGTTCAAAATAACAATAAAAGTGACCGTATGTTGATGCTAAGATAACGAGTGTACTCTAAAGTAACTAAAATATGATAATAATAATTGAATAAAACTAAGAATATGATTGTGCAGGTGGATTTCGAGCAGCTGCAGGAGAACCTGACTCAGATGGAGCGGCGCTGCAAAGCATCATGGGACCACCTGAAGATGATCGCCAAGCACGAGATGAAGCCGGTGCTGAAGCAGAAGATGTCGGACTTCCTGAAGGAGTGCGCAGAGAGGATCATCATCTTGAAGATCGTGCACCGCCGCATCATGAACAGGTGATGAGCAGACCACAGAAACAGATTAGAACTACAAACCCGGTTTGTAAACAAACTACAAACATGGCGGACATGTGAGAGCAACCGTCTAGGCTTCGGTCAAGATGTTTGAATGATGGTTAGTTGATATTTCAGGTTCCACTCCTTCCTGCTGTTCCTGGGTCAGCCGGCGTACAGTGTGCGGGAGATCAGCGTGACGCGCTTCAGTAAGATCATCAGTGAGTTTGCTCTGGAGTATCGAACCACACGAGAGCGAGTCCTGCAGCAGAAGCAGAAACGAGCCGATCACAGAGAGAGAAACAAGACCCGCGGAAAGATGATCACCGACGTCAACACACAGGTCACACACACACACACACACACACACACACACACACACACACACACACACACACACACACACACACACACACACATTCACAGTCTTTTATTAAAGAAATCAGTTAAATATAATTAATAATATTACTAATTGTGGGCAGGGCTAGTTATCTTATTATTGAGTGATGTGGGAGGAGCTAAAGTTCAGATTATTCAGTGGGTGTGGTTACATCTCTTATTATTGAGTGACGTGGGAGGAGCTAAAGTTCAGATTATTCAGTGGGTGTGGTTACATGTCTTATATTGAGTGATGTGGGTGGAGCTAAAGTTCAGATTATTCAGTGGGCGTGGTTACATCTCTTATTATTGAGTGACGTGGGAGGAGCTAAAGTTCAGATTATTCAGTGGGTGTGGTTACATCTCTTATTATTGAGTGATGTGGGAGGAGCTAAAGTTCAGATTATTCAGTGGGTGTGGTTACATCTCTTATTATTGAGTGACGTGGGAGGAGCTAAAGTTTAGATTATTCAGTGGGTGTGGTTACATCTCTTATTATTGAGTGACGTGGGAGGAGCTATAATTCAGATTATTTAGTGGGTGTGGTTACATCTCTTATTATTGAGTGATGTGGGAGGAGCTAAAGTTCAGATTATTTAGTGGGTGTGGTTACCACTATACATATTGCACTGTGGGTGTGGTTAGAGTTCTGTTTGTTTAGGGATGAGGGCAGGGCTAGTGCTCTGATTGTTTAGTGGGTGTGGTAATAGCTGTGATTATTAAGTCTGTGAAGAACTAACATTCAGATTATTCATTAGGTGTGGTCACAGCTTTGATTATTGAGTGATGTGGGAGGAGCTAGAGTTCTCATTGTTTAGTGGGTGTGGTTACAGCTCTATATACTCTGCACTGTGGATGTGGTTAGAGTTCTATTTGTTTAGTGATGTGGGCGGGGCTAGCGCTGTTATTGTTTAGTGGGTGTTGTATCAGCTCTGATTATTAAGTGTGGGAGGGGCTATAATTCAGATTATACATTGGGTGTGGTTACAGCTCTATATACTCTGCACTGTGGGTGTGGTTAAAGTTCTGGTTGTTTAGTGATATGGGCGGGGCTAGTGCTGTTATGTTTAGTGGGTGTGGTTACAGCTTTGATTATTAAGTGGTGTGGGAGGAGCTATAATTCGAATTATTTAGTGGGTGTGGTTACATCTCTGATTATTGAGTGATGTGGGAGGAGCTAGATTTCCGATTATTCAGTGGGTGTGGTTACAACTCTATACTTTGCACTGTGGGTGTGATTATAGTTCTGGTTATCCAGTAATATAGGCGGGGCTAGTGTTCTGCATGTTGTTTTGTGGGCGGGGCTTATTCTGTGAAGAGAGTATGAGGAGCTGGTATGTTGGAGGCTGTAGGTCGTCTGTTGATCCTTCATTTGTGTTTCTCACCACAGACTGATGATGAAGAGGACAGTGAGGTATGAGAGTGAGAATATTAACAGAATGTTGAAGCTCAGCATCACTAATGTGTCATTGTTTAAGCTTGAGCTGCTGTGTTTTTGTCTGGATTTGGCCTGTTGTCTGTATGTTTAGTGTGTATTATCTTTGCATTTATGATGAAATCTCTGTGATTTGATGTATTGTAGCATTTAAACATTTTATTACAAACTATGTGCTGATATTCAGTAATACCATATATTGTGATAATGTTTATGCATGAAATTTTTACCGTGGAAATAAATACTGCAAATATTTAGTAGTATGTAACCTTTATTGCAGACGTGGTCAATATCGTATATCGTGATAAAAGCTTCAGAAATTAATCACAACAATTTACTAACATTATTTTTTTTATTTATATATATATATATATATATATATATATATATATATATATATATATATATATATATATATATATTTTTTTTTTTTTTTTTTTTTTTTTTTATTAAAAATATTTATTAATTTATTTTATTTATTAATTCTTTTGTATAAATTTTTTATTTCTAAATTTTTTTTTATAAATGTTTTTTATTTATTCATTTTTCATTTATAAATTATTATTTTTATTTATTAATTTTTATTTATACATTTTTTTTAAATGCTTAATTTTATGTAAATATATAATACATTAAAATATGACATTACATAATAATGATAATACAAAATCATGACGAAGCTAACACATTAAGTGTGATTATAACTATTAAAACTGTGTGTGTTCAGGCGGCAGGTCGCGTGTGTGTGAGCAGCAGTAGTGCGCCTCCTGCAGGGCCGCAGATGCAAACGCAGACGCAGCCGCCAGCACAGCCGCAGGGTTTGTGTGATGCTGAAGACGCAGCCGAACACCAGCAGATGACAGCGGTGCTGAAGACCAGAGACATGAGGACACGCCCACGCACACGAGCAACACAAGGTCACACACAATTCACATACACACACATATTCTTCATACACACACTATACAAACAAAGAGTTACAAACAAACACACACAATATACAAATAAGCACACGGACACACCGCATCAAGTTTCAATTGCTGAACTCATTCAAAAACTCCTTCTCGTGTGTGTGTGTGTGTGTGTGTGTGTGTGTGTGTGTGTGTGTGTGTGTGTGTGTGTGTGTGTGTGTGTGTCTGCAGGCCGCAGTGCGTGGGCTCCAGTAAATGAAGAGTCTCAGATAAACACAGAGGACGCAGCTGATGAGATCATGGAGAGAATCGTACGATCAGCCACTCAGAGTCCGCGAGAGCGAGCGCAGCCGCGAGAACGACGACGATCACGCGCAAACAGAAAATCACGTCAGTAAAATCACACACACTAATCTACAATCAGCAGAATAACACAAAACTATTCAACAGCTTACTGAAACCTTAAAATAAAAGCTCTGTTTATATCATATATGATCCATCAGGCCTTTATGGCTCATATGGTATAACAAAGCATGGACTGTAAATATACTAAAATACTAAATAGAATAATATATAGTAAAGTAGACACTAAATATACTACAATACAGACTAAATAAACTAAATGTACTAAAATAGACACTAAATTGACTAATATATATTAAAAATAGACATTAGATATACTAAAATAGACAGTAAATATACAAAAATAGAGACTAAATGTACTAAAATAGACACTAAATAAACTAATATATATTAAAGTAGACACTAAATATACAACAATAGAGACTAAATAGACTAAATGTACTAAAATAGACACTAAATACACTAAATATATAGTACAGTAGACACTAAATATACTACAATAGAGACTAAATAAATTAAATGTACTAAAATAGACACTAAATACACTAAATATACTAAAACAGACACTAAATAGACTGATATATACTAAAATTGACATTACATATACACTAAATAGACACTAAATATACTAAAATAGACACTATAGACTAAATTTTAATATTTGAAAAGTGATGATATTCTGACTATTCATAATCATTGAGATCGCTGAGTTTCACCGCTGAGGAACAGAGAAAGTAAAGGTTCTGGAAAGAGCCCTAAGCGCAATTTTGAGAGCTGCGCTAATTAAAAAAACACAAAATGACCCCAAACTCCTAATCTGTTCATTCAATAATAGGATACAAAAGAAAAATACAAACGATAGAACAAATTATGGAAGAGGATTAGAGCCAAATAATAATACAAAATAAAAGTATCTTGAGATTAAAGTCATATAACGTCAGATCGATCCTCAAGAATTAAAATTTCAAGGGAAAATGATATTTTAGGAGTATTATAGGAGTTTTAGGAGTATTTTAGGAATAAATAAATTATTTCAAGACAAAAAAGTGAGTTAAATTTCAGGAAAATTATAGAAATAAAATGTTGAAGATAAACCCATTGAATTCTGAGAGAAATATTGTTTTTCAAAAATAAAATGGTGAAAAAAAAGTCTAAATAAACTCAATAAATTCTGAGAAAAAAGTCATAATTTTTCGAGAAAATAAACTTGTCAAATTTTGAGAGAATATTTAAGGGGAGCGATTATGGTTTAAAGTTTGGTAGCAGCAATACAGTCGCTAACTCACATTATTATTCTCAACTTTTTTAATCAATATTTTTGTAATCTGTCTTGCCGTTTAACGAGTTTAAATTGACATCTTTTTTATTACTTGGCCCTAATATTCTTTCATAAAAATAATTTAATAAAAAACACCGTGCAAATAATTAAAACTTTTTAGCCTATCAAAATAGTAGTCGAATACAGAAAATAAATCAAGTGATTTTGAGGTTTAAGACTGAAAAAATATGCACATTTCAAAGTGTTTTTATATTCCCTGGAGATAAAGAAATACTTAAATTAAGCACAGCTCTTGTTATTATATCATGTACGAGAGCAGGAGTGCCCCCTGGTGGTTTGGAGGCATGAAACTCTGCATATATGGAGGATACATGGATATGTAAACCATTAAAAGCCTGATGGTCATATTTGATTCTTCTTCAGAAATCTAATAGAGCAGCATATTAGGGCTGAACCATAGATTGTCTTAGCATTGATATTGCAAATGTGTGAATATGCAATAGGACGTGCAATGTGGAGTCAGGATTATAGTTAGCAGGTACAACAGTTCAGAACACATGAGGATTTTAGACTCATTTCAGTTTAATCGTAGTAAAGTGAAAGTTTAGCCATTGCTTGTGTTTTTAAGGCCTGTGTAAATATTTTAATGCATTTGGGAAAAGGGAAATATTATGTTTAGCTTTAATAAATATGAATTGTATTGAACTATTTACACAATGAAGAATATACAGCTTTATTGTGCGTTTGATTATTTTATTTCTGTATCATTTGCTCTACTTTATTTATCTCGGCTTGTAATTTGTTGATTATATTTTATGAACCATCCCCTACAAAATCATCCCAATCAATCTGAAATGATTAATTAAGTTATCTTGAGAAAAATGATCATATAAATCAATATAATACTGCAATATAAATGACAGTAATATAAATATCTTGTGCAGGCCTAATTAATAAGCAGTTTAGTGATTGTAGCTGAATCTCTGCTGTTTTGCTGTTCTCCATGTCTCAGTGAGGAGGACTCTGAAAGGCGGCTTGACCCCGGAAGAAGCTCAAGCTCTGGGATTCGACACGTCAGAGATGCCGGTGTAACAGGACGCCCCAACTGAACACACACTGATGCTTTTGCCTTCAGCAGAACTGATCTCAGGACGGCCCAAAACCCACACACAGTCAAACTAAAGTGTGTTTAAAGCTGCAGAAAATGATCTCACGGGTCATTTATAGAGCAAAGCTCCGCCTCCATTCTAAGCCACACCCATGTATTACATCACACCTCAGCAGCCAATCACAGGCCTTCTCTGCTGTGTGTTTTGTTTAGTGAAGATGTTTTGAATCCCTAACTCAGGGTTCGGCCGTTCATTCATTATAAAATGATGAATTATTTAAATGTGGCTTCACTAGAATCACTTTATTATGTCAGTCAGATTTAAATGCTTTATTTATTGTAAAATGTGCAAGATAACTTTATAAGAGCACTAAATAGAGTTTATTTTTGAGGTCCCAGAACTGAGAAACAGCTTTTAAATGCAGACTGTGATGTTTCTATCAGTTTTTAATGACGAGGGTTTGTGCTTTTTGACCCATTTTATGACGAACGGCAAGTAAATAAATGCTTTAAAAGCTTGTTCCCACACAAAATAATAAAGCAATTTTGACTGTCTCATAATTCTAAGTTTATATCTTGTAATTCTCACTTTATTTCGCCTCAGAATTGTGAGCTAAATATTCGTAATCACCTCTTTTATTAAAGTCCAGAACTGGACGTTGCTGCAGACTTCAGTGTGATGACGTATTTCCAACTGTATATTAAGTAGGGGGCGGGGTTTATTTTTGAACTCCACCTCTTATCTGTCACTCCCAGCAAACTAATGGTTCAAGGGGGCGTGGCTAAGCATATTTCGCCCAATCAGAGTCATCAGAGAAGGACTGCTGATTCAGAGCAGAAACAGATGAGCAGATTTTGATTATAGATTACCAATACAAATGTTTTTTATTCAGAAGATTAACTGACAGATTAGTTGTTCACCTTCAGACTAATAGTTAACATTATTAGATTTCATGCAGACTTTGAGCTGTTTGAGTGTGTTATAGTGGCTTTTAATGTGCCTTTGACACAGAAGGAACTGAAAACACTCATGTGTTCTGTATGTTCTTACTCTTCAGCTGTTTTCAGTCATTGTCCTGCATTCTCGAGGAGTTTTGTGTTGGTTAATGAAACCATGTGGTGTTGCACCTTATAATGATATGGGATTAATATGACAAAAGACATCAGATGCATTCTCCCAGCTAACAAGGATTGTTCTCAGAACTTACCATAACGTTCCTTAAAGGAGACCTATTATGCATCTTTTTACAAGATTTACAATGCATCTCTAATGACTCTGTGTGGTGAAGTTTGAGCTGTAACTCTATAATGTTAATGTCCTCTAGCTTTCTGAAACTGACCCTTTTAGGCTTTGATCCTAACTGTGGTGTTTTGGTGACTGTCGCTTTAAATGCAAATGAGATTGTGCTCTTTTTCAAAAGAGGGCGGAGCTACAAATGCCTATGTGTCAGCATAGTGGCAGATGTAAAACAGCAGTGTGTGTGTTGTCAGTGCTGGTCAGGTGTGCATGTGTGCTTCATGCTTCTGTCAGTCTATGTCGCTCCTGTCGCTGTTCATCTAAAACTCCACATCTATAATCCTCTTAGTCTATGCTGACATTATCTTCAGCAGCTCAAACACTCTAATGGCTAATGGACAGACGGCTGCTTCTCACTCTAGCTGCTGTTTATGCTAATGAGGGAGAGATGGGCACTAGTGGGCGGGGCTTTCCGCCTCTGATGACACGTACAAAAGGAGAATGTCAATCAAAGTGTTTCATTCATCAAGTCTGATTAGATCAAAATTACTTCATGTTGACCATCAGAGGCTGCTGGAGATACTCACACACTGCTGACACACACACAACTCCGTTTAAACCCCGCATAAGAGTCATTTCTGCATAATAGCTCCTCTACGACTAATAGTAAAGAGTGACCTTAATAACGTTATAACCAAAACTTGACCTCAATACATTGTCTAAAAAAACTGCTCAAAAAACTATTTATATTGTACTGTGAATGTTTGGGAAATGTTCTTTAACATTAATATAATGTAAACGGAATGTTCTAATAATGTTTAATATATAACATACTGACAACATTAATATAACATCTGAAACTCTATTAATATTTGATTACGTTATTACAACAAAACGATAACAAAACATCCTCTAAATCTGTTTTCATTCATTTTCTTTCGGCTTAGTCTCTTTATTAATCAGGGGTCACCACAGCGGAATGAACCGCCAACTATTCCAGCATATATTTTATGCAGCGGATGCCCTTCCAGCTGTAACCCAGTCCTGGAAAACACCCATACACACTCATACACTACGGCCAATTTAGTTCATCAGTTCCCCTATAGCGCATGTGTTTGGACTGTGGGGGAACCCACGCCAACACGGGGAGAACATGCAAACCACTGAGCCACCGTGCCAATCTTTTTTGAGCATCTAAAAAATAACTTAATATAACATAATGGGAACGTTAAGGGAATGTTTCTAGAACCTACAAGTGTTAGCTGGGAATCTCTAAAAATGATTCAATGTACACAGAGGTGAAAGTATTTTATGATGATGAACGAGACTGTAAAAATACCCTTTTGTTTTTGTTTTTTCTGTAATGTTTGTCTGATAGTTGTTGTGTTCCTGTATGTGTTTATTTAAGACAACTGAAGCCATAATAAAGGTCACGCACAGAAGAAGATGTGTTCGGCTCTCGTCTAATAGAGTTTACAGTGTTTGTTTAGCTTTATTGCCTTTATTTCAGAAGACAGAGCACCAGCTCACCTGTTTTTACTGTATTAACTGTAGGAAATGTCATTTTGCAGAATGACTGAGACTTTTTCCACTTTGATCCACATTTGTTGACGCACCCAGCAATAAAAGCCTTTCTGAAATACAGCAGCTGTCAGTGTTTGATTGCTGAATCACTGTGATTATTATGCAAATCCATCATTTATTTTAGTTTTTCATTTGTTCTCAACCTTTCTAACTCATTCAATTTTTAAATGAATAATTATATTAAAGTGTCATTAAAGCAAACAGCCAAAAGGCAGAGTAAAGACAAAACTAACAATGTTTTTATGTTACTTTAACTTATTTCAATAAGTTAATCAGGTTTCATCTAGGTTCCTTTAAGTTATAAAGAAGTTTAACATAATATATTTAGTCTAATTAACTAATAAAAATGAATGCAGCAATAATTATTTACAGTGTAATTATTTGTTATTATTAATGGTATTAATTATTTCTTCCTCTTTTATGGCCTAAGAATGTTTTTATTTAATAAAATAAAAATACAACACCCCAATGCATGCTCAGAGTCTGTATGAAACAATACTGAAGTGATTTACATTAAAAACTATAGTATATTGTATTGTGTATATGTTCTAGTACGCAGAGAGCTCCAGAAGGTGTCCTTTTACTCAGGTGCCACTCTAATGCATGCACAGATTCTACAATAAAGAGTCAGATTGTTATGATCAAGGTCACTTCTTTCTTTCTCCAACTTATTATCCCTTTATATTTTTAAAATATTATTACACATATTTTCCTTCCTCTTGAATATCTCTAATTGATGTTTTTTTGTTCTCTACATGTATCTACAACCATTATGGTAGCTAGAAATAAGTGGACTAACATGCAAAAAATAATAACAATTTTACACTACTGCTCCAAGCAAGGACCAGCTGTAGAGCGCCGCTAGACCGTTTCTCTCCCCGCCCGCTGCAGCTCCTCCTCCGGCCAGCAGGCGGCGAGTCCCCGCCCAATTCAACCCCAGCGCGCTTCTTTTCTTCAGTCAGCGTGACGCAGTTAAATCAGGAGAGAGTTCTGCAGATTTACAGCTGTATTTCTCAGTTGCTGAACTGTTAATTATCGAGCGGAATGGCGCAGAACATGCTGCTGTACTGGGGCACGGGCTCTCCGCCGTGCTGGAGGCTGATGATCGCCCTGGAGGAGAAGCAGCTGCAGGGCTACAAACACAAGCTGCTGTCGTTCGATAAGAAGGAGCACCAGAGCCCGGAGGTGAAGGCGCTCAATCCCAGGGCTCAGGTCAGACACCCAGCACCTGTGTGCAACTCTAATGCATGCACAAAGTCGGTATATAACAATATTAACGTTATGCTGATTTATAGTAAAGTTATTAGTAGCTTATATAACGCGGAGAGCTCCAGAAGGCGTCCTTTTACTCTGGTGCAACATGCACAGTATGAAAACAGTACTATAGTGATTTACAGTAAAGTGTATTATATATATATATATGTTACAGTAAGTGGAGAGCTCCAGAAATCGTCCTTTTACTCCAATGCATGCACAGGAACTGAATAAAATAATGCTTCAATGATTTATAGTAAAAACAATAGCGAAGTGTAGTGTTATGTATATATTATATTAAACTGAGAGCTCCAGAAGGCGTCCTTTTACTATGGTGCAACTTTAATGCATGCACAGAGTCTGTATAAAATAATCCTATAATAAATGATTAGCTGTAGTGAAGTGTATTATAATGTATATATTAAAGTGAGATTATTAAAAGAGAGGTCCAGCACCTGTGTGCAACTCTGATGCATGCAGAGAGTTTGTGTATAATAATACTATAGTGATTTATAGTAAAAGCTATAGTGAAGTATATTATAGTAAGAGGAGAGCTTCAGAAGGTGTCTTTTTACTGTGGTGCATTTCTAATGCATGCACAGAATCTGTATAAAACATACTACAGAGATTATTACAGTCAAAACTATCGTAAAGTGTATTATTATGTATATATTATAGTAAGAATAAAGCTCCAGAAATCTTCCTTTTACTCTGGTGCAACTCTAATGCATGCTCAGAGTCTGGATCAAACTAGAGATTTATAGAAAAAACTATAGTAAAGTGTATTATTATGTATATATTATAGTGAGAATAGAGCTCTAGCAGGTGCCTTTCACTCTGGTGCAGCTATAATGCAAGCACAGAGTCTATATAAAATAATACTATAGTGATTTAGAGTAAAAACTACAGCCAAGTGCATTATGTATATATTATTGTAAACAGAGAGCTCCACAAAGAGTCTGTGTGCAACTCTAATGCATGCACAGAACATAATATATCTGTTTATATCTTTATAAAATAACAATACGATAGTGATTAATAGTACAAACTATAGTAAAGTGAGAATAGCGCTCCAGCAGGCGCTCTTTACTCTGGTGTAACTCTAATGCATGCACAGAGTCTGTATTAAATAATACTATAGTGATTTATAGTGAAAACTATATTAAGGTGTGATATTATGTTTATCATAGTAAGAGGAGAGCTCCACAAAGTGTCCTTTTGATCTGTGTGCAACTATAATGCATGCACGGAGTCTATAAAATAATACTATAGTGATTTATAGTAAAAACTACAGTCAAGTGCATTATGTATATATTATTGTAAACGGAGAGCTCCACAAAGCGTCTGTGTGCAACTCTAATGCATGCACAGAACATAATATATCTGTATAAATGTTTATAAAATAATAATACTATCATGATTAATATTAATATTAATTCAGAGCTCCTGAAGGCGTCCTTTTTCTCAGGTGCAACTCTAATGAGAGTCTGTATAAAATAATCCTACAATGAATGATTAGCTGTAGTGAAGTGTATTATAATGTATATATTGAAGTGAGATTATTAAAGGAGAGATCCAGCGCCTGTGTGCAACTCTAATGCATGCACAGAGTCTGGATAAAGTAATACTATAGTGATTTATAGTAAAAACTACAGTGAAATCTATTATTACGTATATATTATAGTAAGAGGAGAGTTTCAGAAGGCTTTTTTTACTCTAATGCATGCACAGAGTCTGTATTAAATGATACTACAATGATTTATAGTAAAAAAATAAAAATAAACTGTAGTGAAGTGTATTATTATGTATATATTATAGTAAGAATAGAGTTCCCACATCTGTGTGCAACTCTAATGCACGCACAGAACCTGTATGAAGTAATACTATCATGATTTATAGTAAAAACTATAATGAAGTGCATTATTATGTGTAGATAATGAGAATAGAGCTCCAGCAGGTGCCTTTTGCTCTGGTGTAACTCTAATGCATGCACTGAGTCTGTATGAAATAATACTGCAGTGTATTATAGTAATCCAGAAATGAGTTAAGTGTATTATAATGTAAATATTAGAGTTAGAGGAGAGCTCCAGCATTTCATGCACAGAATCTGTATTAAAATGTATTTGTGTCATTATTCTTCTCTCATTAATGTGGGCAAAATGTTTAGGATTCACCAATAGTAGATTAATTACGTGTTCACCCTGTGACTGTGATATTTCAGTCCATTTTGCATTCAGGCTAAATAGCAGAAAATGTACTGGCAGTTTATTACAAGGTATTTGTAAGGTAATATACAACACCAGCCCAGACAATATAGCACTGCACACTATGAAACATGTTCATAATAGTCACTTTTTTTAAACCGTTAAAGGTTAAAAGTTCTTGGAAGAAAGATTTAATGTCCAGAATTCAGAAGTAGAAATAATCAGGGAAATAATAAAAACATTAATCACAAAATACAGCTGATTTCTGGATATTTTTAACAGTGTATTTAAGCATTTTGCATTGTTTTACATTAATAATGGATTCTGTTTACTGTAAATGATGTGTTGTGCATCATTGCAGATTAAAGGGTCACGAAACACCAGAACACATGTGTTGAGCTGTTGACACTCATATCTGTGTCCCACGCTGCTATAAACACTATCAGGACACATATATTGCACTAAAAAGTGAAAACTGGTTGTTTTTGCGTTATTTGAGCAAATTCGTTCTTCCGGTTTGAAACTAATTTTTTAAGCTGCGTCACGGCCATGAGATACATAGGTGTAAATCCAGCCTGGAGAGTGGCTGTCTGTCCTTTTGAGAACATTGTGACGTCTCTGAGTGTGCGGCATTAATTCATGACAAAGACGTGCTTCAAACCAATCAGCGCGCTCTATTGTGTGTTGCAAAACTTCATTAATATGCATGATAGCTCTGGAGACTGTTTACAGTGTTCAGATGGCAGAGAGACGCCACGTTGTGTTGCCAAAACATGTGAAAGAACTAGAATTTGGAGACACGGGTCGTCGGTGTTGCAACGAAGGTTTTGTTTTCATTTTCCCTCTATAAGAGCGCTGCTGGACTCACGTGTGGATTACAGTGCACGCCACAGAAACACGTTTGTAAGGAACATTTTTTACCCGAGAGCTTTTCACATCTGGAAATGATGAAATCCGGATTTGCCGCTCGTCTCCTTTTAATAAAAAGACACAGCTCCAGTTTGATTGTCTGTCTACAGATTAGGTAAGTGTGTGATCAGTGCCCTTTGTTTAACACAGATTGCAAAGTTAGTTTGTATCGTCAGCAGTGCTCTTTCAGTTTTTAAAGACATACCATAGTCAAAAAGATTTAGTTACTAAGGTCCCGTTTACACTAATGCGTTTTCGTTTTAAAACGCATAAGTTTTGCTACGGCTACGCCATCCGTCCACACTACGCCGGAGTTTTCGAGCCCCAAAAATGGAGCGTTTTGAAAGCGCTGGAGAGGCCGTTTTCATTCTAAAGCGCTGCTGCTCCGTCTCAGTGTGGATGGGGGAAAACGGAGACATCTGAAAACGGAGGCGTGGCTGCTGAGATTCGCTACCTGATTGGGGCTTTTGGGTCATTGTGTATCCTTCCCTTATTCGTCAAGCCCCTATCACATGACTATAACGCTACCGGAAGACGGCAGATCAGCCTTCACTGTAAACAACAACATGGACACAGAAATGGGAGCGTTGTTTGCACTATTGTCCGTTTTAGGCGCCATTGTGCAGTTAAACTCTGCCTTTTTTACTACAGCAGCTGCATATATTCGCAAGAGGCAAGCTATTGTTCGAGCACTCGCTAATCGCTCACGTTCATCATTCAACCAGCGTTTGTTGACTAACAATAACTAAATGCCAAGCGAGACACATGCTTCCTGTTTATACTTGGACGTGCATGCCCAGAGTGCGCGAATGGTCACGTGATATACGTTTTTGGTGGAGTGGTGTGGACGGAGATAAGTTTAGAAACGTTAGATGAAACGCTAGTGTGGACGCGGATCGTTTTTGATCTAAAACGCCGTTTCAAAACGAAAACGCATTAGTGTAAACGGGGCCCAAGTTTACAGTATGTTAATATCACTGCAATATTATAGTACAATATTATAGACTGAAAGATCCGCTGTAAATGCTGCCTTCCGAGTGTAAACATGTAAACACAAACTATTCCCGTCTTGCAGGATTTTCGCCGCATTTTGTGACAGGATAGTCTATACACACACGGCTTTCTGACGCTACCTACCGAGTACATAAGTTACAGAGAAATGCGGAGGATTTTTTTCTCCCATTCGCCGTGCGGTATAAAACATACTGCGTCTGTGTGTTTGTTTTGCCTGTGAAACTCAGCGCGTGCCCAAATGGAAACGCCCTTCTTTGCAAGTCCTTCCCTCTTTCCCTCCCCCGACACTCCCACACTCCCAGAGCTGGACACGCCCACTTTCCTGACTTTTTTCAAACTAGAGGTGTGAAAACACCCTGCTGAGACAGGGGGGCTTCATGGCCCTTTAAGTAAAATGAATGGAAAATACTTCATATATGACGAAATAAGTCATATAATAAAACAAAGTATTGGGTTGTTTATATTGCTATAGTTGTTTGTGTTAGCACTCTATAATTAGCACAACACAATAATTCAAATACTTCATCATTTAAAAACTCTAAACTATTTACGTACTATAAGTTAGTTTTTTTGTCATGTGTGGGGTTTCAATAATGCACTTGTTTTATTTTGCAGCTTCCAACATTCAAGCATGGAGAGATCGTGGTGAACGAGTCCTTCGCCGCGTGCCTTTATCTGGAGGTAATGACACGTAATAATGACACACAAAATTGTCATTATTAATTTACAGTAATTAGTCTGAAAAATGATCAATAAATAATATTTAAAAAAAAAAGCTTATTTTATTCAAACAAAACCTGCTGAAGATACTGTTTAAATCTATCGAAATGATTTTACACTGTGTATTTATGTGTTGAATTTGCATGCGTGAAGGTTTTTATGCTGTTATGACTGAACAGAAAACACTGTGTAGATCAGTAGTAGTCATATATTTGTTGTAATTCTATTTAAACCGATGAAGAGCTAAATATCACTCTTTAATAAAAGACTTGTTGTGTATTTGTAGAATGTGTTTAAGTCTCAAGGCACTCGACTGATCCCAGACAATCCAGCTGAAATGGCGCTCGTCTACCAGCGCATGTTTGAGACTGAGAACCTGCAGCAGAAGATGTGTAAGAGCTCGAAACACGTCTGCGTGCTGAGATATTAAAGTTCAATGAATGAAAATCCTGTGTTTTTTTTTAGATGAAGTGGCCTTTTATGATTGGATGGTGCCTGAAGGAGAGAGACTGGACTCTGCTCTGAAGAGGAATAAAGAGAAGCTGATTGAGGAGCTCAAGCTGTGGGAGGGATACCTGGAGAAGGTGGGCTTTCATACATTAGACACTCACACATTACATGCAGAAATCAGCTTCTGGAGACTATTGAGGAAGTCCCTTTATTTCATCTAGTTTATCCAGGAAATTAATCACATTATAAAGGGAAAATGGATTTTTGAAAGTGCAGTTAAATTGCATGCGATTTTCATCATTTAAAAAAAGTGATCCCGGACCTCAAGACCAGTCATAAGGGTCAAGTTATTTAAGTTATTTCCATAGATGTATAGTTTGTTAGAATTGGACAATATTAGGCTGTATATACTGTATAGGCTGTATTATACATATCTATATCTATATCTATATATATATATATATATATATATATATATATATATATATATATATATATATATATATATATATATATATATATATATATATATATATATAATAAAGCTGATAATAAAATCAAGCCTGAAATGACTCGTACTCCTGGCAAACTCTGACTTAAAGTTACTTTTGTTCAACCAGCAAGTTTGTTTTTTTGACCTGAAATGACATAAGCTTCTCCCAAATTACAATAAGATGATGTAGAGAAGGCATTATTAAATAATAATAATAAAATTATTATTTTATTTACAGCTCAGATTTACATTTGAACAAACATTGTAAGTCGGGCTGGGCAATTAATCCAAAAGTAATCGTAATGGACATTCAGAAGCTATAATCGACCTGATTTTTCCAATTACTTTCCCCACCGCATGTGGAGTCACATGACCAGGGGCGTTGCTAGACATAAAGCATTACTGGGGCACAGCTATAAAATAAAAAATATAGAAATTAATAAATAATAAATATAAATATATTTTTTGTTTTTTTAATAAAATTATATTATATAAAATTATATATATTTATAAATAAATAATAGTATTATTGTTATTATACAATTATCATTCTAAATAAATAACAGAAATGAATCCTAAATGTAACTGGAAAACAATCTACTTTGTGATTTTGCTAAGATAATTTCAGAAATCTTTTGCATGAATATTAATTTCAATAGAATGATATTTTATAGACGATTGTACAGAATACAAAAGAAGATGTTTTATAGAATTATCTGTTGTGTGTTGTCTTAGACCCGACTCATGCCCGAGAATTAGCTTTATCAAGTCTTGCCTCCCTGACTCATTATCCCTCCGTTTGCTTCATACAAAAACTCTATCAGGAGGCATGCTTAGTCTAAATAAGATCACCATCATATTATTTAAACTTTGTTTTGTCGACTTGCAAAACTCACTGCGTGCTGAAGCCTCCGCATAAAACACTACACCGGTTTCACAATGCATGAGTTGCACGGCTGTTTTATCAGCGTGCATGTTCACAGCTTCCTCAACTTTTCAAGCACCAACGTAAGCGTCAACCAATCAGATCGCTGTATGCCAATACACCAGCTCAGACAGTATTGTTAACTAACTTCATTGGCAGGGCGTGAGGTGCGCGGGTATGGTTTTTTCTGCGCACATGCTCAGTTTGCTTTTTAATTAAACCACATTGCTTTCACCAGCGTTGGTTCGGTTGCACATAGAGAATAACGTCTTTATTCTGGGATTACCACTCTTAATAAACACAACTGCATATAAAGTAAATCGTATCGCAAAGCATTTACTGGGGCATTCGCGATTTTTACTGGGGTGCGTGCCCCAGGAAATGGGGTCTAGCAACGCCCCTGCACGTGACCCCACTCTGGTAAAGGCTGAGGCAGAGTTATACGTCTGCGGCCGCTTTTCTGCTTTTGGACCCATTCTTGAGCCTTACTTTGCACTACATTGAGGATGATTAGAAGCTGCGCCTGAGATGGCTTGAGACGGCATATTTTACATTATTTACATTAAAATATTTGTTTAGAGAATATTCAAGAAGTGCACAGTTTAAAGTATTATTTACAGGATATACAAGAGTTATTTTATTTAGAAGAGGTGCTGCTTATGTTCTGTTTTTTACTGCTTATTCGACAATCATTTATTTTGTTTGCAAAAGTGCAGGTTATTTATTTAGATATTAAGTTTTAGGCAATGTGTGTTTTAATTTCAGTTGTTTAATGTTGATGTTTAATAAATAATCATAGATATTAGATAGTGTGTGTTTACATTCAATTATTTTAAAATCAACTAATGAGAGCATATTTACTGTACAAAACCTGACTGAGAACTATGAGGGATAAATAAAATAAATAAAATAATCCTTCAGTAATTGTAATCGAGTTCAAATGTTCAATTAATTCACATTTTGATTTTGGGCCAAATCGCCCAGCCCCAATTGTAAGTCACAATTTGCCAGGGCTGTGAATAATTTCAGGCTTGTATATTGAGAAAATTGAGAAAATTGAGAAAAACAAAAGTTCTTAGCGATGCACATTACACGTCTTGACATGTTTACAGTAGAAAGTCTCCTTGAAGTGTGGTCTTTACTTAATATTCTAACAATTTTGACTCCTAGTTTTGTATTGTCAAAGTCACATCTATGTGCACTACTAGAGTTAGATACTGACGTTTCAGCACTCTGAAATATTGCTGTAGGATTTACTTTAATTATTTGTGAAATTACTTACTTTTCCAGCTTCAAAGAAACACAATAGAATTACTCACAATAAAAATGATGATTTTTCTCAATTGTTCAGCCACTAAAACAAGACTTCAGTAGGAAAAAAAGTTAATTTCTTGTGTGCAAACAAACAAAATGATCCCACACACACTACAATGATTAATTATTTCTCAATATAGATATTCACTTTTTATATACCAGTACACTCTATGCAACTAACTTTTATAGCATTGCTCTGCATTATTGCAGTGTCATTATTAGTTTAGGTTTTTATTGCAATATCATGCAGCCCTACAGTAATTCCCATACAGCCTGAAACTGCCCCTTTGCCTGTTAAACTTTCCTCTCATCAACTCTGATTGGTTCTTCAGATGGGTAAAGGCTCGTATCTGGCTGGCAAGAACTTCAGCATGGCCGACGTGGTTTGTTTCCCTGTGATTGCGTATTTCCCTCGACTACAGTGAGTGATCATAAATCTACATTCACACTTTAACTCTGACTGCTTTCAGTGGTTAAAAGCTGAGTTTTTTGTTTTAACGATAACCTACGGACGATACAGGGTGTCTGTGGGGTATTAAAAAGTCTCAAAATGTGTCAAAAGCTCATTTTAGGTCTTAAATTTACTGAAATATTGTGTTGTAGGTTTTAAATAATTTGAAACGGGTCTTGATTTCCTATGCCCACTTAAAGCTACTCAATCAGGCCAACACTCCATCTCAGTAACACTTTGAACATATTTTGATTTATTAACTCTATTTACCAATATCTTTCTTACAATAACATTGGTTTAAAAGTCCTCCATGTATTTAGAGCTGCCTGCAGAGGACACTGACCAGCACAAACGTGGTTTTATACATGCATTTACTTCATTATAGATTTTATAACTTGTCAAAAGTTGTGTAAAAAATTATGCAATATGTAAAATATGCAAATAATAGTTATGCATTATTTTAAATGTTTATAATAATAACTACATTTGATTTTTTTTTTGGATTGAGCAGATAAAAAGTATTTTCCACAGAGTCATTGGGAAAAAACCCTCAGCATTTAGCCCTGTATACGTCTGAAATTTCTATCAAAAGTCTAACATTTGACTTGCAGAAAGCTGCAGAAAGGTCAAGCAGACGTTTATGAGAGCAGTAAAGAGTTTAATGATTGATGCTGATGGGTGAAGGTTCAGTCAACTGGTTTAATGTTTGATCGGTTTCATTCAGTTTGATGTGCTTTCAGGTGTCCTAAAGAGAGATGTCCCAGACTGATGGAGTACTATGAGATGGTGAAGGATCGGCCCAGTGTTAAAGCCTCTTGGCCTCCAGAGTGGCTGGAGAAACCGGTGGGTGCGGACATTCTCAAGAGCCTCTGAGGAACCTTCACCACATTCACCTTAATGCCTTCCAGAAGAAACTGCTCCTCCACAAATCTCTCAGAACTAACCGAGTTCTATTAAATTTGTTTTGTTTTTGTTTTGTATTTCTTGCATAACAATCTTAAGGGTGCATGATATTGGGGAAAAATACATTGCAATGTTTTACGTTTCTGCAATCTATTACAATAGTGATTTTCTAGTATAGTATATCTGCATCCAATATAATAAACTTGATAAATGCCAAAACAAAGGATACAAAAGAGAATTTAAAAATATATATATATTTTTGGTAAGTCTTTCTTACTAGTAGTCAGAAATATATTGAATAATCAATTGAAAAGTAACACTTCACAGTCTTCCATATATAAGTTGTGCAACTAATCTACTGTGTGTTAATGCTTTAAACCCATTTATGGTAACTATCAGGAAGAAGAAGAAGAAGAAGAAAAAACTCATGAAACATTATACATTTAGCTCCACAATAGTTAAAACTTCACAATTAAGTAAAAAATGACGTGCATGTCAAACTGATGCCTGCTCACCTATAACGCCTACTTCTATCCTGAAATGTTGTATTGTTCAGCCCTACTGCAAAGTTTTCTGTCATGTATTAATTGTTTACGTTAAAATTGAACAATGTGCGCTATGAAAATAAACCATTAATTTGATGTGGAATTTAGCATGTTATCAGTCTTTATTTGGTTATGTGGGCTTATGAAACTTGTTATTTTCAAGAAAAATGGACCGGATATTCACCTTAATTTCCATAAATAAAATGTTGCCGTTTTATATAATCACAAAAAGCTTGACCAACGTTAAAGAGTTCATTCATCGAAAAATAAATAAAATTCTGTCTTGGTTCTGTCTGTTTTACTTGGCACTTCATTATTTTTGTTAAGTGAATGAGGCACATCAGCACATACAACACTATTCCCAGAACTTAAACATTAATAACATTTCTATACTGATGTGTAGCTAAATAAAATGAAAATATATAAGCACAGTGACTTACCGGTGGCGATATGAATCGAGCTCCACGCACATCCTCTGTGATCCAATATTCATGAGTCTAACCGTCAAAACCAGTTCAAACTGTTAAACGCGTTTGAACTGGTTTTGACGGTTAAACTCATGAATATTAATTAGACACCGCTGAATTTAATACCTAATGCTGTTTTCTTATTTTCAAACAGTGCTGTCTATAAAAACACACACAAATAGCATATTGGCGTTAAGAATCATTTTCTTCCAAGAGCTACAGTAATCATCTGCTGCGTTAAATATTCGTGCAGGATGGGTTCTGATTGGCTGTTCTGACTGGTTGTTTTTGTTCATAGTGAAAGTAATTTTACCGATATTTGTACTCGTTTACATCTTTCACACATTTTGTATCCTCCAATGAAGTTGATCAATACACCGTTATGAAAGAGAACAGCTAATGAAAGTTGTTTTTAGACGTATATTAATTCAGTTTATAAAAGCACCCATCAAAATTAATTGAACACAACAAGATGGCATTTGAGAAGTGTATATTTCCTTCAGATCACACTGAAAAAGCATTTATAAACCAAAAAATAAAATGCATTTATGAAACATCTGATGAATGCAAATAAATTCTGTTTAATAACCGTTAACCTTCTGTGACAGACAATTCAACAATACTGTTTTAAAGAGACAGTTCACACATAAATACAATTCAGTCATCATTTAAAAAGGGTTGTGACAATAATGAAGCATTTCTTTCTTCTGTTGAACACAAAAGAAGATATTCCAGAAACCTGTAACCATTGACTTCCATAGTATTTGTATTTGTCAATGGTTACAACATTCTTCAAAATATCTATTTTTGTGTTCAACAGAAGAAAAACCTAAAATGTTTGGTACCTACTGATGGTAATTAGTAGCTACACATATTTTGGTCACACTTTGCAATAAGGTTGTATTAGTTAATGGACTTACTAACATGAACAAACAATCAACAATACATTAATTACAGTATTTGTTCTTCTTAATGAAAATACATTTGTTTATTGTTCATGTTACCTCACGGTGCATTAATTAATGTTCATTTTTATGTCAATAATGCATTAGTAAATGTTGAACTGTGATTAATAAATTGTTCATTATTAGCTCATGTTAGTAAATGCATTAACTAATGAAAGCTTATTGTAAATTATGACCCTTATTTTTTTCAGTGAACTGTCCCTTTAAGTTAATTGGTGCTTCAACAAATCTAGAATCTCCAGAAAAGCAGGTTTACATGCTAGAACTGCGTGTTATCGCCACCCTGTATAAAACGCTGGGCTCCACACAATTCCTTCAAGCTACAAATTTAAGTGAATCGAACATAAAACACTTAAGTTGTCCCAAAAAAACTCAAGAATTGTGTTGGTTCAGCTCATTTCAAGGAAGCATTATGAAAAAGCAGCAAGATTCGTCCTCTCAGTTAGTTTTTTCACAATGCTCCAGCTGTTTTATGAATAGCATGTTGAGGGACTTCATTTCCCATAATTCCCAGTATGCCTTAAATGCAGCTCAATCATTCAGTCACAGTACAGATGAGCTCTAATCATCATCGTCCTCCTCTGATGAAGAGCGGCTGTGGCTCTGTCTGTAGCAGTGCGCGAGGTTGCGGAGCTGCTCCAGGTATTCGCTGATTTCGGCGTGTTCGGGGCCGTGCGTGAGGAAGCTGGGGGCCACACGCCGCAGGTCCAGCGATGCACAGGCTTTCTGCAGCTCCGACAGCTGGAGACCCACGGCAGGACTGCTCTGGAGAGACGTCAGCACAGGAAGACATGACACAGGCGGACAGGACGCTGGAAACATGGAAAGAACAGATTTAAAGGGACAGTACACACACACGCACAAAAAAAAAATTACCCAGCCAGGGCGACACAATGGCTCAGTGGTTAGCACTGTGGCCTCACAGCAAGAAGGTCACTGGTTCGAGTCCCAGCTGGGTCAATTGGTGTTTCTGTGTGGAGTTTGCATGTTCTCCCTGTGTTGGCATGGGTTTCCTCCGGTTTCTAGTCCAAACACATGACCTATAGAGGAATTGATAAACTAAACTGGCCGTAGTGTATGAGTGTGAATGAGAGGGAATGGGTGTTTCCCAGTGCTGGGTTGCAGCTGGAAGGGCATCCGCTGTGTAAAACATATGCTGGAAAAGTTCATTCCACTATGGCGACCCCTGATGAATAAAGGGACTAAGCCGAAGGAAAATGAATGAATGAATTTACCCAGCCTCCACTTTATTTTTTATGATGATTAAATTAATTTGGAATCATATGAGAGTAAAAGGCAAGTAAATATTTTTTTTTTTTTGGTAAACTAAACCTTTAAAGCAAGAAATAAAAACAAAAACTAACATTTATCATCATACCTCCCCCGCTTTAAAAAATGCTGTATAAATATACATGCAATATGATCCAATGTAAATGACTGTTGAATTAGTTAACATTTTAGAGTCAAATATTTATTATAAATCAATCAGAAAAATGAAATGATCAAGCAATTGTTTGTAAAATACAATGTTGTATATATTCAGGCTAGTTAATTATATGAAAACAACAAATTTAGACATGAATAAAGTCAAAATGTTGTATGCAATTACTAGTAAAGTGGAAATATGGTTCAGTTAGACGGAAAAAAACAAATCAGCCTTTAAAAATATGCATTGATATTGACAACAGACATAAAATAATAAAGGGTGACAAAACGCTTAAATTAGATTTTAAAAATATTTGCTTTACATTGTACTAAAAAAGACTTTATAATCAGCAAAAAAAGCCTAAAATGGTAAAAGTGACTGGTGTTAAAGGGCCATATAACCCCCCTCTTTCAGTTCAAGTCTACCTCAGAGGGCAGAGGGGGGAGTGGGCGTGGCCAGCAGAGCAGGGGAGAAAGAGTGGAGTGAACAGCTGTTGTCAGTGGGCTCACAAAATGAGACCCAAACCGTGAGGAGACGCATGATTTTATAGTTTACAAAGTTAAAATGCAAAGAAATAAACAGTAGTTTAATGTCCTGCTTCATTTGTTATTCATAATTTCATATAGACATAACCACAATGTGTTCTGTCATTATAAAGATGATCATGTTTATATGAACACTATAAATAAGGAGCACTTCTCTCGTCCTCAATCCCCGGGGCTGAATGCTGACACACTGGATAGCAGTGCAACAGATCTCTTGCCCTGTCTATTCCAACCATTAGCCCTGCTGGTAATCTGTTGCGATGTGTCTGAATGGTAACAAACTCAACTGATAAAAGACAAAGTCCGCCATTCTCCAGTTCTCGTACAGCTCTCCTGACTTGCTGCACACAAACAGCTTCACTGTATCGGCCCTGACAGCATCGTGGGGAATAACAAACCTCATGGATCATGCAGTCAAACAACCACATACGACCCGTGTCTCACCCAGTCATTGGGTCTCTCAGCTTGGCAGGTCTGCTTTGCCTTCAGAAAGCATGTGCTCTTATGAATAATTAAGAAGCAGGGTCTTCTCATAGGATAAGAAAACTCCACTATGAATAATAATGAGAAACCGACGCGTCATCACTCCACTAGCAGATTCGCGCTACGTCACCGATTTTGATCCCACCAACACACACACACAAATCTGGTAAAATCTCAAATAAAGTACTCGAGGGTTTCTTACACTTTTAAATAAACTGATATTTGAAAAACAAAAATAGTAAGGCGGGACTTGGTTCTGTCTCTCTGTTGCTGACTGCAGGTTGAGATGTGGAGGCGTGGCTTTCAAAACAGGACGCGTCTCTGAATGGATGCTTACAATTGAAAGAAAGGGGTGGAGCTTAAGCTGACTAAGTGATTGGAAAAGTCATGAATATTCATCAGAGAGAAGCTCCGGTTTTATTACTGATATGTTCTGAATATTCAGAAGCGAGACTTACAGGACGCAGGAGTGTTGTGGCTCTGGAGGAAACCCTGAGTGCTGAGAGAGGGACTGAAGATCTGCGGGAACGGAGGAGTCACTTTACTGCCACTGGAGACCAGCTGAACCGCCCTGCATACACACGCACACACAGAGACACGCACACACACACACCGATCTGAGGTCAGACACAGGACTACAGTCTCAGAGCTGCTGTGTGTGTGTGTGTGAGACTCACAGTGGGGATGATGGGTAATGTGACCTGACGTATGCAGACAGAACATCCTCTCCTGAACGCTCGTAGTGCAGAGGACTGGGCGGCTCCATACCAGGGAGTAAACGACTGGAAAAAATATCATATAATTAAATATATATATATATATATATGCATGTATTACTTTATTTATATAATTTTTATATGATTAATATATTATTTATATTATTTTATTTATATATTTAATATTTTTTTATACAGTGCTCAGCATAATTGAGTACAGCCTATTTTGAAAATGAATATTTTCCTCAATTTCTCAGTGAATATAGGCAGTGTATTGTGGTGCATTTAAACAAAACAGATTAATTAAACTGATATATTCATTACAATAATATTTTAGTCACCAAACACATTTAGAAATTAAAAGATAATACATTTACATTCAAGCAAAATATTGCAAAAAAAATTATAACCCTCAAAATTTCAACTACATTTTTTTTGTTTGTTTCTCTTGATTTTTGTATAGCTTCCTATAGAAAATATTCATTTAAATGAGAGATTTGTGAGGGGTGTGCTTATATATGCTGAGCACCGTGCATGAATATCCATTTCTCAGTGAATAAAGGTAATTTATTTTGGTGCATTTCAACAAACAAAACAGTTTTATTTATTAAAATAAGAGTTTAGTCACCAAACATCTTTACAAATAGAAAGATTATACAAAGATAAATATTGCTAAATATTTCAATTTTTATTTAACATTTTCCCTAAAATATAAATTGGGGTGTAGTAATTTCAGGATTGTGATCTTCACTTATTTTGTTAGATTAGCTCGAGACTAATCTAGTGTAATGTATCTGCACAAATATATTACTGTAAAGCATCCTGTAGAAAATATGACTGTAAAAGAGGGATCTGTGAGGCGTGAACACATTTATGCTGAGCACTGTACACATAATATATAACTGTGACCCTAAAATGGCTTTAAAACAATTAAAAACTGCTTTTATTCTAGCCAAAATAAAACAAAGACTTTCTCCAGAAGAAAAAATATTAGAGGAAATACTGTGAAAATTTCCTGAATCTGTTCAACATCATTTGGGAAATATTTGACAAAGAGAAACTTCAGCTTCAATATTTGAGTAGTACATAAGACATTTTATTAGTAGTAATGCAGTATAAACGCGTCCTCTGACCTGACTAAACTCTGCTCATCCACACCCTTCAGAGTCACTGACTGGCTGAAGCAGAAGCGTCCATCACTGCTCTCAGGACAGGCAGAGAGGGATCTCCAGGGCATGACATCAGAAAACGCATCGAGCGCGTCAGGCAGACAGCCGCCGAGCATCATGGGAAACGGCACAGACCCATACGCTGAAACCACCTGCAGAAAACACAAGCAGACACAAACTTTAATTTTAGTGGAAATTCAGCTTGTGGCGCAGCAGTTGAGGTGAAAAAAATATGAATGACAAGATTCTTTATAAGTTAGGTTGTCTGTAACCACTGAGTCGCATAGTAGGAAAAACAAATACAATGGAAGTCAATGGTTACAGGTTTCCAACATTGTTCAAAATGTCTTCTTTTGTGTTCAATAAAAAGAAAGAAACTCAAACAGGTTTGAAGCAAGTAAAGAGTGAGTAAAGGATCATTTTTTGGGTTGAAGTTCCCTTTAAAGTGACAAACAAAGACTGCTGATAATCCAGGAGTTGCATCAAAAAATATCTAAAGACTTTAAATGTGTGGAAAAGACCTTCTAAAACTTCATAATATTCCAGAAATATCAAATCACGAATCCTGAATGAGTAAGTGTTTGTTTGTTCTATATACTCTGACCTTCCTCCCGGAGGCGGTGAGAGCGTCTGAGAGCTGCCACATGGTGGCGCTGCAGTGTCTCATTCTGTAGGAAACCGTCAGCGCATCTAAAGCCAGAGCCAGAACTGAGCTGGAGTGATACCACAGCAGCGGCTGCAGGCAGGCAGGCACACACATACACACGGCGCGCACACACACACACGCACAGAGAGAGAGATATATTTGGATTTATTAGTATTATTATTTATTTATTACATTTTTTTATTTATTTATTTCCTGTATCATTTATTTCATGTTGATAAAATGCGTTGGTAATACTGTAACAAAATGTCACGCCAATAAAGCAAATTGAACTTAAAAGAGAGAGAGATGCAAATATATTAATTTTTTAATAAATTCTTAAAATGTTTTGGGAAATACTATAAAAAAATATACAAAAAAAATTTGTGTCATGCCGATAAGACAACACTCTTCATAGTTCATAGTGTAGTTTTAGCTATTTAAAAAAAGTTTTCTCGGCAACTAACTGCAATAAATACGTTTTTCCAATACTTTAATTAATTTAACATTGCATTTAACTGCGAATACGATGTTAATTTTCATTAATGATGTCTTACGTCACAGTTGAGCAGGTGGAAGGCTGTGGGTGGAGGTGGGCGTCGGCATAACCCGCCCCTCAGGGTCAAAGGACAGAAGAGTGAGCTGTGATTGGCCATCTGAAGCGTCCCTAATGCACAGTTCATCATGTGGTACAGGTCCTTCATAGAGCTCTGTCAGCATCACACACACAGACATTACACTAAATCCATAATGTTAAAATGTACAAGTAATAAAATGATGGACAAGTATTGAAATCGGCCAGTTTGCTATTGAAAAGCTCTGTCAGCATCACACACACACACACACACAACACACTTTAATCTGAATGCAGATGTGTTTTAGTGTTCGTCTCACCGTGTCCGGGTGATTGACAGGAGCCACGCCCCACGTCAGGATGCCACGCCCCCCATAAGAATCCTGCAGATACTCCGTAACCTTTGATCCCAATCCTGAAAACCCGTCTGTGAGGTCGCACAACACCTGAAACCCCTGAGCAGAGGACGACAGAGAGACGCTCATATTCAGTATAATCACTTTATTATTGAATGTGTTTACTAACATTATGAACAATACTGCCAGAGCATTGATTAATAATAGTTTAACATTCACTAATGCATTATTTTTTTTACAGATTTATTTTTGGCTTCATTATTAAGTGGATAGGACAGTATGAGACAGGAAGCGAAGTGGGAGAGAGAGAGGGTAGGAACGGGAAATGTCCTCAAGTCGGGATTCGAACTCAGCACGCCCTGAAGTGCTACTGCACCATACATCAACGCACTAAGCACAAGGCTATTGCGCTGACCACTAATGCATTATTAACACACAAATGTTTGTTAAAATTAGTCAATAAATGGACATTGAGTTACTGAACTAACAAGGAAAAAAAATATCGGTGTTGAAATTAGCTAGTTTGCAAGTTTAAAAAATAAATACTGGTATTTAAATCAGCTAGTTCGCTAGAAGAAAAACTATTGAAATAGGCTCGTTTGCAAGTAAAAAAAATATACAAAAATCAGTATTGGAATCTGCTTGTTTGCTAGTAAAAATAAAATAAAAATCAGTATCAAAATAAAAAAAAGTTATTAGAATGAGCTAGTTTGCTAGTACATAAACTATTAAAATGGGTTAGTTATGTTGGAAAAATGTTAATCGCCCCTCTATTGGACTTTGGTTGAGAAACCTAACAACATGTCTGGCTCTTGAAAAGCTCACATATATATAATAAGGAAAAAATCCTCTGAATTTTGTGATATGTGGGAGGTGTTTTTGAGCTTTGTGAAAAATGGAGATATTGAAGAAGCTTTGGAAGTCTGAAGTTGTGGAATGTGAATTGGTGCTTGATTAGAATTTTTTTTTATATTTTTATTTTAAATAATAATTTATTTTAATATTACTTTTATTTTTGATTATTTTTAATAAGAATTTTAATTTTTTTTCCTAAGCCTGTCTGGGGTAAGTTTTGGGTATTGGGGTTTACATTTTTGTAAAACCTTGAAAAAAACTCAATAAAGACATGTTATACAAAAATGGGTTAGTTTGCAAGTAAAAAAAGGTATTGGATTTTGCCAGTTTGCTATAAAAAATATATATAAAATAGAGTAAATCAGTATCAGAATGGGTTAGTTTGCTGTTAAAACAATGGTATCGGAATCCAACAGTTTGCTAGAAGAAAATTGAATAAATAAATAATTAAACAAAACAAATCAGTATCAGAATCGGCTAGTTTCCTAATCAATTTTTTTATTGGAATCAACTGGTTCGCTCGTTAATAAAAATTTAAATAGAAATTGGCTCTTTTGCAAGTAAAGAAGGTATCACAATCCGCTACTTTGTTAGTAATTTTTTTTTTTAAATGAACAAACCTGTATCAGAATCGGCTAGTTTGCTAATTACATATATATGAGCGTTTATAATATATATATATATATTATATATATATAAATTATTATTTTTTTATTATTAAAAAATAGAATTTTTTTATTGGAATCTATCAGTTTGCAAGTAAAAAATGTATAAAAATATAATAATAATAATCTTTATCAGAATCGGCTAGCTTGCTGTTAACATTTTTTATTGGAATAATAACATTTTTTTTAATATTTAAAATATATAAAATATATATTGGCAACCCAGTGGCGCAGTAGGTAGTGCTGTTGCCTCACAGCAAGAACGTCGCTGGGTCGTAGGTTCGAACCTCGGCTGGGCTGAGTCAGTTGGCGTTTCTGTGTGGAGTTTGCATGTTCTCCCTGGGTTCGCGTGGGTTTCCTCCGGGTGCTCCGGTTTCCCCCACAGTCCAAAGACATGCAGTACAGGTGAATTGGGTAGGCTAAATTGTCCGTAGTGTATGAGTGTGAATGTGTGTGTGGAATTTCCCAGAGATGGGTTGCGGCTGGAAGGGCATCCGCTGCGTAAAATCGTGCTGGATAAGTTGGCGGTTCATTCCGCTGTGGCGACCCCGCAAGGGACAAAGCCGACAAGAAAATGAATGAATGAATGAAAATATATATTTATATATAGTTTGCTTATTTAAATCAGTACAGGAATCTGCCAGTGCATCTCTACTTGCAAGACTTATGCATTTACCAGACATGACTTGCGTTACTTTACAAAACTTTTACATTCTGCCTGAAACTTTTCATTTCCAAAAAACTGCTTAAAAATCTTTGGAGTCTGCTTGCAATAAATCTACATTAGCCTAAACCAGGGCTATTCTATTAGTTTGTCATGGGGGCCAGTTCATGAAAGGCATCCCAAACGAAGGGCCCGAGAGATTTTTGCTCCTTAAGACACCCACATTGGCTTTTTCTACATTAAAATATTAATATATTGTATTTTTAAACTACATTATATCAGTGCATTGTACAATGTGGCTTTTATTACAAACATTCAAATGTTGTATTTCAAAGCACAACAAAAGCAGTGCACTGCTCAAGTAGGCTCCTCCTACATTCAGACACATTCATATGAACATGCAATGTTTTAAAATGCGTAACAATTATGGATGCAACAATTATAGAGTTTGGTTGTGCGATAGTCTGAAGAATAATCATGGTTTCACGGTTATCACGTCTAATGTAAATTTAAGCTTTATATTAGCTAAGTAGCTATTTAGATTAACTGTTGTTATCATCTGTGTTCATATACATAATCATTTTGATAATAATTTGTCTAACATATCTTTTGTTTACATTGCACTGAAAGGCACGCACAACTCTCAGCACTACAGCGTGAGATGTTTTTCTGCGTGTTCTTCGCTTGCGCCCGCATATTGGCATATATTCTTACATTAGAAATAACAAACTTGCACGCAGAAAAGATGTCATATGGGAATGGCCCGCTGCTGTAGTTAATCTGGTATTAGCCTCGGTGTACAAGCACAAAACTTTAAACTAGCGCACAGTTGGCAACTTGGCATAACTTTGTTTAATTGCAGCAGTTTCGTTCCGTGCAACAGAAATGCGGCTTAGAGAAGCCTTTACGATTAATTAACCGTGACGAATTAAAGCGCAGTTAATAGTGAAATCGGCTAATCGTTGCATCCCTAATAACGATATCAGTGCACTGTACAAAAGGCCTTTTCCACAAACACATCCAAATGTTTTCGGCTGCTCGCGCCACTCACCAAATGTCAGGTGTCAGCTTGCACTCTGCGCAGCTCGTGCTGTATTGAACAGATGCACGTCACTTTATAACTATAGCAGCTGTTTTTTGACTGAACTAAATTTATTTTGATGTCTTGGTCACACTATTTGAAGGGCCGGAACAAATTGCCTCGGGGTCCGGGTTCGGCCCGCAGGTCACCAATTGAATAGCCCTGGCCTAAACCTTTTATTTAGTTTACACATAAACTATATATTCCTTTACAAACCATTTGCATTGACAAAAAGCTGGTGCTGTGTGTTACCTGCAGATAGTCACACTCCTCAATAAAGAAATGCAGCCGGTCCTCCAGATCCTCCAACACCTGTCCCTGTAACAGCGCCTCCCCCTGGCCGAACACTTCCAGACGCTCAGACTCACTGACACACACACATGAAACCATCAGACAGTGCAAACTTACCATGCTCAAACATTAGTGTTAAACTGAAGGGCTATTGGTTTCATAGTTTCGATGTTATTTTTAATACGTGTGCATCTTAAATGATGAGTTTGCAGTGCTGCATGAGTCTCTCACCCGTCATGGTTGTACTGGTTAATGACAGAAATGGTGCGAGGATGTAGGTGGAGCCTCAGGAAATCTGACCACACCCTCACGCTTCCCTCCAGCCTATAGGATTTCTGTATGCGCTCCAGACTGCTGTTTATTGTCCCCACTGCAACACTGGCTCCCGGCACTACAGGACAATAATAACATGCAATAATAACATGCCTGCATACAAACGTGGACTAAATTGCTGCTACGCTTCCATCAAAGAAAGAAAAAAGTAATGATTAATCAAAAATGACTGAAAAATAAACTAATACAAATCAGATTTTGCTTTGGAATTGTGGTTCAACAGAAGAAATAAAAAAGGCAAACTAATGAAACTGGCCTGTGTGTAACGTCTATATTTGACCCTGGATAACAAAACCAGTCATAAGGGGCTTTTCTGGGGAAAGTAGAGATTTTTAAATGATCTAAAAACTGATTAAATAATAATTAAGAACAATATTTGTCTGTAATTTGAAATCTGAAGGTTAAAAAAAAGTTTGTATTGAGAAAATCCCCTTTTAAAGGGTCAGGAAACACCAGAGCACATGTGTTTAGCTGTTGACACTCATATCTGTGTCCCGCACTGCTTTAAACACTATGAGGACACATATATTGCACTAAAATTGATTGTTTTTGCGTTATTTTGAGCAAATTCGTTCTTCCTGTTTGAAACGAATTTTTGAAGCTGCGTCACGGTGATTACAGACTTGTGTGTATTCCAGCCTGGAGAGTGGCTGTCTGTACCTGCGAGTGCATCGTGACGTCTCTGAGTGTGCAGCATTAATTCATGAGAAAGACTTGGTTCAAACCAATCAGCTCTATTGTGTATGCGGTGCAAATTCATTAATATGCATGATAGCTTCAAGACTGATTTACCTGTTACAGTGTTCAGACGACACAGAGACGCCAGGTTGTGTTGCCAAAACAAGTGGAAGAACTAGAATATGGAGACACGAGTCGTCAGTGTTGTGTTTATTATTGTGCTGTAATGAAGGTTTTGTTTTCATTTCCCGGCTATGAGAGAGCAGCTGGACTCACGTGTGGATTACAGTGCACGACACAGAAATGCATTCGTAACGAACATTTTTCACCCGAGAGCTTTTCACATCTGGAAATGATGAAATCCGGATTTGCCGCTCGTCTCCTCTTAAAAAGACACGGCTCCAGTTTGTGTTGATTGTCCTGTCTCTACAGATGTGGTAAGTGTGTGTGATCAGTGCCCTTTGTTTTTTCATTCAGATGTTAGTTGGTATGGTCAGCAGTGCTCTTTCAGTGTTTAAAGACAGACCTTAGTCTAAATGATTTAGCTACTGAGTTTACAGTATGTTAATATCACTGCAATATTACAGTACAATATTATAGACTGAAATATCCGCGGTATATGCTGCTCTCCGAATGTAAACACCACAATCAGTCATTACTGTCGTGTAGCATTTTCGCCGTATTTTGTGACAGGATAGTCTACACACACACGGCTTTCTGACGCTACCTACAAAGTGCATCTAAGTTACCGAGAAACGCAGAGGATTTTTTTACGCCGTGCGGTATCAAACTCTCCATTAAAACTCCACTCTCCAGCAGTTTCTCTCACGGGGGGCATGCAGGAAATGTTCCAGAATGAAAAGTGAAAGTGCCAAACTGCAGTTAAAGTCGACTGATTAATAATTTGGCAAATAATTTGATTACTGATGTTCATGTAAACACAGTCACTGTCTTTCTCCTCTGCGTCTGTGTGTTTGTTTTGCCTGTGAAAATCAGCGCGTGCCCAAATGGAAACTCCCATTTTTATGCAAATCCTTCCCTCTTTCCCTCCCTGACACTCCCACACTCCCAGAGCAGGACACACCCACTTTCCTGACTTTTTACAAACTAGAGGTGTGAAAACACCCTGCTAAGACAGGGGGGTTTCGTGGCCCTTTAAGGCCGTACTCACACTATGTACAGTTGCCTTGAAGCGGGCCAAAGCACGCTTGTCCCCCCTCCCGTCTCCCCCGATGGCCCGAACTCACATTACATTCGGGCCTGGGCGCGCTTACGTCATCGATGATGAGCTGTTCAGTAAGCGCTCTCGCTCAGCACAGTGGAGATTTCTTTAGTTATATCGTTTAAAGGTGCTGTATGTAAGTTTGTGACTCTTCTAAAGCATAAAAATACCATAATATGTTTGCAGATGTTTAAGAAACATCCCAAGTGAACATACTTGTTTAACTGAAAAACAATGCTGAAGTCAGATATTCTGCTTTGAAAATGTTTTTTCCGTGCCAGAGCGCTGTCTTTGTTTAGGTAAATTTAACCTGCACTATGCCAGTTTAGCCAATTATATTTCAGCACTCCGGGTTGCCTTGTTGGAAAACAGCGTATTTCATTCATTCATTCATAAAGGCTCTGAAAGCATGCGCCCGTGACCGAAAAGGACAGTATCAGACGTCGAAATGAGACAGATTCAGTTTCACATGAGGTTATTATGATATAAACATTACGAACGTAAACATTAGGTGAGCAGATTACATTGTAATCTCGTGTCCTAACAACACGCAAACAGCAGTTTGGCTGTTTGCACCAGACGAAACGCGACAGAAATGTAAATACAGCCTTTCAGAAGCACAGAATATGCACTCACTCACGAAACGGTAAGGTTTAGAATCCATTCAAACTCGCATTGTTAGCATTTAGCACTGAATAAAACACACGAGGCTTACCTGAGGTGCACTGTCATAGGTTTCACATGTTCAGCTGTGAGAAATAAAAACCGTTTCTAATATGTCAATTCGAGGTGTTGGTTAAACTAAAACTCCTTTTAATATGGAACATATTCCTTCTATCGCGTGTCGTTGATTTTATTTAGAACACAGTGTAAATCACTCGCTCCTGTACTCAATCTGGCATCCCACGCGTGTGCTTATTTTGATCTAGGAGTGCAATACCTAGTTCAACCACTGGGTGTCAAACTTACATACTGCACCTTTAAGTCGTTTGATATGCGGTGACACGCAGTCTAATATTTCGCCGAACAGATCAGCCACTTTTGACGCTCATAAACAATCATAAAGTCCTCGTGCTGCAGGAATTAGGAGGTTTGCTGAAGGCGCAGCTGACGTGCAGTGAGGGGTTTGCGTCTTTAATAAACTACGACAGTTTGTGTTCATTGAACAGTACGAATGATTAATTAATCCATATCAAACAGTCCCTTAAAAAAGTCACGTCTCGCTTTCAGCTCGGGCGCGTTTTGCACTCACACTGTAAGTGTACCTCGCCTGAGCCCAAGTGAACCGCGCTCTGGTGCACCTCTTCCAACCAGGCGGCCCAAGTGAACCGTGCTTGAGCCCGATTCAGAGCACTCACACTATTCAAACGATCCGGGAAACGGGTCTGGGCACGGTTCGGATAGCATAGTGTGAGTAAGCCCCAAGTTGTGCAAATTAAGCTGCATATTACTAATCAAAAATTAAATATAAACACACAAAAAAACAATGCAAAGCATGCAAAATAAAAAACAAATATTTCACGTTTTTTTGCTTCAGTTATGAGATATCATCAAGACAAGTATAAGTTTAAACGTGTATGTATTTGTACATGCAGCAGGACATTAAATGAAAAAAATAAAAAATTTAGAAGAAATAGATGACTGATTTCTGTTTTGTTAATGATTAAACTATATTTAGCAGAGTAGAGTGTGTTTTCATCTTGGTCATATTGGTGCAAGTCTCTCTTAATGAGAAACTAAACCATTCATTTAAAACAGCTGATTCATTCAGAAACAAAGCAAGTGATTCACTTTGGATGGATCACTGAACCACCGAATCAAATGATTCGTTTAGAAATAGATTCATAACACTACAATTACTACATTATCATAGAATAAAAATGAACAGTGTGCAGCTCTGAAACGAAGACAATGAAAAGGGTAATTCACATTCATTCAGAAAGTCTTTATGTTTGCTCTAATACACACCTGAGCAGCTGTCCACTGCAGACGTAAGATGCGTGAAATCTGGCTCTGCTAGTAAACCTCCTGTCTGGATGGATAGATATATGGATGGACAGATAAATAAATAAATATAAACCCTCCTGTCCAAACTTACAAAAAAAGTTTCGAGTTGTTTTCTGCTGTTAAAATGGTGCACAAATCATTTTTAACCCGTGAGTCAACAGGAGGGTTAAGTGTTAGTGGTTAAGTGTCGGTCACACTTACATCCAGATTATCCAGCTCCTGCAGGAAGGGGTTTTTGCTGGGAGGACTTTCCTGATGCGTCATAATCTGTCCATCCCTAAACACAGACGACATTTAATGCAGATTGTTTATTAATGCTGCAAATACAACATGCCAATACACATAAACACAAATGAAACACAGATGCTCGCACCATGTAAAGGCGCTGTTCTCATTCTCTGTGTTGTAAAGACTGCCTTCCTTCCTCAACGTCTGAAGACTTCCTGAAGAATCCAATCAAAATAAAACATAACACACAGCGCATACAGAAATCATGAATGTAGACATGCATGCAAGACAGAAATGATGCAATGTGAAAAATCTAATAGTAACACTGACAAATAAACCATTTCAGATGACAAATAATGAGTATTTTGTGCCAAATGATGTTTTTAATGTGTCAGCAAATTACTCTAGACATAATAATAATAATAATAATAATAATTCCTTACATTTATATAGCGCTTTTCTAGACACTCAAAGCGCTTTACATATTGGGGGGAATCTCCTCATCCACCACCAGTGTGCAGCATCCACCTGGATGACGCGACGGCAGCCATTTTGCGCCAGACCGCACACCACACACCAGCTGATTGGTGGAGAGGAGACAGAGTGATGAAGCCAATTATGATATGGGGAGGGTTCGGAAGCCATGATGGACAGAGGCCAGTGGGCAGATTTGGCCAGGATGCCGGGGTTAAACCCCTACTCTTTCTTGAAGGACATCCTGGGATTTTTAATGACCACAGAGGGTCAGGACCTCGGTTTAACGTCTCATCCGAAAGACGCCGCTCACTGAGCAGTATAGAGTCCCCGTCACTATACTGGGGCATTAGGACCCACACAGACCGCAGGTTGGGCGCCCCCTGCTGGCCTCACTAACACCACTTCCGGCAGCAACCTAGCTTTCCCATGTGGTCTCCCATCCAGGTACTGACCGGGCGCAGCCCTGCTTAGCTTCAGTGGGCGACCATGTGAGAGTTGCAGAGAGCTAGCTGCCGGCTAAACATAAACACTAATATATTAAACTTAATGACGTTCCAATCTCTTGGTAATCATTAAAATATGCATGATGGTCATATTTTATTTCTCAGGAATAATTAAACAGGACGTTCCATTCATATTAATGCTCTGATCCTGGAAAACCATCTTCATCTTTGACTAGTCATTGAGGTAAAGTTAGTTTTATCGTTCATTTTAATGCTGCCTATATTGTTTATCATGCTACATTGAATATTGGGTGTGAAAGTATGGCTTCAAAACAACATTAGCACTATTTAATCGACTGTGAACAATGCTGTACTTGTATAGTCATTGCCTGCTGATATGATTTGACTATTTAGAATTTGCAGCAATACTTTTCTGACATTATATTAAGGAGAAAGTCTGAATGTGTGAATATAAAACCAACTTTTAGTCTGCATGCGTATAATCTAATAGCTCATAATGAGTGTGAAACACATTATTAATTATTCCTGCTCCACCTTTGAGGTCGATGGCGATGAGGCGAGGTGTGTATGTGACGTGTCCTGCCAGAGTCAGCCCTTCTCTGAACAACACGTCACTCTGGAGCTCACCGGCCGGCACATCCGCATCATACACCAGACCTGCATCCTGACGGTGCACAGACAGAATAAAACACACACTCATGGTTACCAACAGCAGAGTGTATAATCAATGTCAAATAAGAGGAGTTATGGAGAACTGTGATTGCATTGACACTGTAGATATGGACTAGTGTCTGCTCATTGCTTAAAACTAAGGAGAGCAGTATGGGTGTCATTATATTATTATTCCTGACTTTTATATATATATATATATTTATTTTATTGTATGGTGAGCTCTGCTGTTACGTGAATATCCCTTTGGGATTAATAAAGTCTAAGCAAACAAACGGTGACACGATGGCCCAGTGGGTAGCTTGCCTCACAGCAAGAAGGTCGCTGGTTCGAGCCCCAGCTGGGTCAGTTGGTGTTTCTGTGTGGAGTTTGCATGTTCTCCCCGTGTTGGTGTGGGTTTCCTCTGGGTGCTCCGGTTTCCCCCACAGTCCAAACACATGCGCTATAGGGGAACTGATAACCTAAATTGGCCGTAGTGTATGAGTGTGTGTGTGTGTGTGTGTGTGTGTATGAATGAGTGTGTATGGGTGTTTCCCAGTACTGAGTTGCAGCTGGAAGGGCGTCCGCTGTGTAAAACATATGCTGGAATAGTTGGCAATTCATTCCGCTGTGGCGACCCCTGAGGAATAAAGGGACTAAGCCGAAGAAATGTATTGATCTCTACTGGTAATTTATAAAAAAAAATTGGCCTTCCGTTGGTGACAAATTAATTTAATAAATGCCAGAAACATATAAAACATATTAAAAGCCATTAAATGCACTAGCTATATATTAGTTATTAATATTACCATTGATATAAGCTAAATATTAACGATAGATAATAGTATTTGGACACCATTAGAATATTTAGTTTTGATTTATTTTTAATTTCTTTAGTTTTTTTTTGTCAGGGCTGACTATAAAACCATAAATAATGAATATGTAAACTATTTTAAGCAGTTAGAAACAGTCAGAAACTGTGGTAACGTTAGTAAAGTTAACAGTTTTACTGCAATAACACTAATTAACTACAGCACTTTCTGTAATGTTATCCATCATTACCGTAGTCAAATAAAAGCCTGGGGTTTCTACCTGATTAAACACACAGAAGCTTAATCTTTTGGAGGCTGAATTTGTAATAAAACACATTAAAAGCCATTAATATGCACTAGTTATAAACACTAACTAGTTATTAATATTGACACTTATATGAACTAGATATTAACGATAGATAATATTATTTGGACACCATTAGAATATTTAGTGATGGTTTCTTTTTATTTTTTTGTCAGGGTTGACTGTGGTAACGTTTGTAAAGTGAACACAGTTTTACTGTAATAACACTAATTAACTACAGCACTTTCTGTAATGTTATCCATCATTACCGTAGTAAAATAAAAGCCTGGGGTTTCTACCTGATTAAAAACACAGAAGCTTAATCTTTTGGAGGCTGAATTTGTAATAAAACATATTAAAAGCCATTAATATGCACTAGTTATAAACACTAACTAGTTATTAATATTACCATTGATATAAGCTAAATATTAACGATAGATAATAGTATTTGGACACCATTAGAATATTTAGTTTGATTTATTTTTAATTTCTTAATATTTTTTTTGTCAGGGCTGACTATAAAACCATAAATAATGAATATGTAAACTATTTTAAGCAGTTAGAAACAGTCAGAAACTGTGGTAACGTTAGTAAAGTTAACAGTTTTACTGCAATAACACTAATTAACTACAGCACTGTCTGTAATGTTATCTATCATTACCGTAGTAAAATAAAAGCCTGGGGTTTCTACCTGATTAAACACAGAAGCTTAATCTTTTGGAGGCTGAATTAATTTGTAATAAAACATATTAAAAGCCATTAATATGCACTAGTTATAAACACTAACTAGTTATTCATATTGACACTGATATAAGCTAAATATTAACGATAGATAATAGTATTTGGACACCATTAGAATATTTAGTGATGGTTTCTTTTTATTTTTTTGTCAGGGTTGACTATGGTAACGTTAGTAAAGTTAACAGTTTTACTGTAATAACACTAACTAACTACAGCACTTTCTGTAATGTTGTCTATCATTACCGTAGTAAAATAAAAGCCTGGGGTTTCTACCTGATTAAACACACAGAAGCTTAATCTTTTGGAGGCTGAATTAATTTGTAATAAAACATATTAAAAGCCATTAATATTGACTAGTTATAAACACTAACTAGTTATTAATATTAACATTGATATAAACTAGATATTAGAATATTTAGTTATGATTTATTTTTTTTAGTCAGGGTTGACTATAAAACCATAAATAATGAATATGTCATCTATTTTAAGCAGCTAGGAACAGTCAGAAACTGTGGTAACGTTAGTAAAGTTAACAGTTTTACTGTAATAACACTAATTAACTACAGCACTTTCTGTAATGTTATCCATCATTACCGTAGTAAAATAAAAGTCTGGGGTTTCTACCTGATTAAACACATAGAAGCTTAATCTTTTGGAGGCTGAATTAATTTGTCAAGTCATATATTGTTGATACACTGACACCATATTACACATTTATAACGACTCTACTGCACATAAACAAACTCACCTGTAAATTCCACCAATGCGTCCCGACAAAGTTGGAATAATGTCCCAGCTGGAGAGTCACCACCTCCCTGCACGCGCCACTCATGATGCTTTTCAGATATTAACTTATTTTAATAATCATTTTGCCATTAATGAAGCAGATATTTCTCATGATGCGCTCGGAAAACACACTGCAGCTACAGACACACGGCTACTGATTGACTTCCGCGTGTGAGCGCCCTCCCTACGCTAATCCTCCAATGTGATTGGCTGTCACTGCCCATGTCTCGTTGTGATTAGCTGATTGAGTTGTCGCTCATCCGCAGGGTAGTTTGGTTTCACTGCGCCTGACTCGCACACATGTGCAGCGCTAGTAAACAACACGAGTCTCCAGAATAGTTGTCATCTCATCACAGTCTCATTAAAAGATTCGTTTACAGTTAAATAAACAACAAACATACATATACAAATACAGATGTGTGTAGCGCAGGTAGAATTTAATATTTGCAATTTGTTAGTGGAGTAACTGGTGAGTTTCACAACTTTAAAGTACTATCCGATATTTAACATACTCCTAAAAATGATCCTGCATGTTTTTAGTACATATTTAGTCAAATGCGCTCATGATTTATTTGTATTTATTTATTTTAAACCGCGCGTGATCCTGTGGGCGTGGCCGACCGTCACGTGACTCTGAGAAACTGAAATGATTTAGCTGTGTGTTGTCACACCTGTCCTGATCGAAACTGACACTCCTGAGCGCTCAATCTGACCGAATATTCTCCACATACACTACATTATTCTCCTCAGACGAGGCTCAGGTAAGAAACAACAGCGTTTTACTCTCATTCTCAAACTTTTCGGATGGTATCTGCGAGGATTCGTGTCAAAAACACCGAGTTTAACAGAAAACCGTGTATAAATCTGAAATTAGCGCGAGTTTAAGACAGTATTTGTTATTAATGAAGCCTCTCACTGGAGTAAAGTGACCTGAAGGTGTGTTTATCAGTGTATTGTGTTGATTTCTGCTGTGTGTGTTTTCTGGCAAATGGGCGATCAGGTTTAACAGGTGTAACTACAGCTCTCTCTCTCTCACTCTATCTCTCTCTTTCTCGCACACACACACACACACACACACACACACACACACACACACACAGCTTTACTATGATAATGTTTACAGAAAAGTGAATCAGAGTAGCTAACAAAGAAGTATTGTGTGTGTGGTATCTGGTGTTCATGACTACACACACACACACACACACACAAAACTAAATGAAAACTTGCTTTGCAAATCTATTGTTAAATCATTTGTTATGTTTACATTAAATAGTAAAAATACATAGTGATAAAGTAATAATTAAAAATTATTTTAATATTATACACACACACACACAGACACACACACAGACTCGACTAATGTCTGAGGAATCTGTCCATTGAGAAGTATTGTGTATGTTGGATGTCCACACACTCACACACACACACCCTTTACTTCATTATTTTATAGATGTGATTTCAGAGTGATGTTCTAAATCTCTGGCGTCCGTCTGAAAATGAAGAGCAAGATGGCGGAGGTGCTGATCACTGATGATGGAACAGCAGAGGAGAAAAGACCTGCAGACGCCACTGATCTGAGTTCAGTAGAGGAGGAGAACACACTGCAGGACGGCACAGAGGAGACGCCACACACAGGTGACTTCACTCAACATCAACTATTGGTCAAATTTCAGTTTCGTTAACTTAAACAGAAACACACACACACACACAAACACAGACACCCTCACATAAACAAACACACACACACACACACACACACATACACACTCAGATGCACGCACTTACACTCACAGAGAAACACACACAGATGCACACACAATCACATAAACACAAACAAACTCAAATGCACACACACTCATACACTCACAGAAACACACACGCAGAATACATTCTCCGAAAGACACACACACACACACACACACACAGAAATGCACTCTCAGATATACATACACACCCACACACACACACATCACATAAACTCAAATGCACAGTGTCATGCACACACACTCCTAGATGCACACATATTCATACACTCACAGAAACACACACACTCAAAGATACACATTCATACATTCTTACAAACATTCACAGAAAATGCACACACCTATACACCCACACAAACACACACCTATACACTCACAGAAACGCACACGCACACAGATGCATACACAATCACATAAACACAAACAAACTCAAATGCACACACACTCACTGAAACGCGCGCGCACACACACTCAGATGCAGTCACACACTGACAGAAACACACACAAATGCACACTTTTACATACACAGACACACACACTCACAGAAACACTCACTGAAACACTCACGCACAGAGAGAAATGCCCTCTCAGATACACACACACACACACACACACAAAGAAATGCACTCTCAGATACACATACATATACACACACAC
>LR812537.1:1026086-1191086 GCA_903798195.1 Danio kyathit
AGTTATATGATACATATATTAATATTTAATATCATAATGTTTGTGTATATATAATGTCTGATTGTGTTTCTGAATAAATGCTCCATGTTTGATTTGCATAATATAAATATGCTAATGTTTTTCAGTATATGGTTGTATTTGTGTGTATTTATATACACTGTGGATGATTATATTATGTAAACAAACCCTGAATTTGAATATTTACTTATAGTTAAACTGAAGCCATAATTAAGCATGTTTGTTTACATTAAATAAATGAGCAAAAACTACAGAAAAGCTTCATAAAACAATACAAAATAGCTAGAAACAATAAAAATATGATTAAAAATACAATAAAAACTATTTTAATCATCAAGTTTACAAGCATATACTTGCTATTTTCATTTTGTTTAAGTTTTATGTACTGAAACACCAAATAAACTCTATTTAATATTTGAATAATCTTAATTATGTATTGCATTATTTCATGTCAACAACATTTCCATTCCAAATTCTTCTAATAGTTTAGAGAATGATGTGCTCATTATTGTTTTATTTGAGGTTTTTATCATGCAAAACTGAATTATATTATAATTATATATTTGTTTAGACTCACTTTGGTTTGTTTTACAGTATTCTGACGTTGAAGATTTCAGACATGCAATAATCATCAATATTTTATAGTTATATGATACATATATTAATATTTAATATCATAATGTTTGTGAATATATAATGTCTGATTGTGTTTCTGAATAAATGCTCCATGTTTGATTTGCATAATATAAATATGCTAATGTTTTTAAGTATATACTGTGGATGATTATATTATGTAAACAAACCCTGAATTTGAATATTTACTTATAGTTAAACTTAAGCCATAATTAAGCATGTTTGTTCGTATTAAATAAATGAGCATAAACTACAGAAAAGCTTCATAAAACAATACAAAATAGCTAGAAACAATAAAAATATGATTTAAAAATACAATAAAAACAATTTTGATCATCAAGTTTACAAGGAAATACTTGTTTTATTTTAAGTTTATGTACTGAAACACCAAATAAAGTATATTTAATATTTAAATAATCCTAATTATGTATTGCATTATTTCATGTCAACAACATTTCCATCACAAATTCTTCTAATATTTTAGAGAATGATGTGCTCATTATTGTTTTATTTGAGGTTGTTATCATGCAAAACTGAATTATATTATAATTATATATCTGTTTAGACTCACTTTGGTTTGTTTTACAGTATTCTGACGTTGAAGATTTCAGACATGCAATATGATATTATATGATTATATGATATTACATTAATATTTTTATCATAATGTCTGTGTATATAAAGGTCTGAATGTGTTTAGGGTGAATAAATGCTCCATGTTTGATTTGATCGCTCCGTGTTTGATTCACAATGAACACAAAATGAATCCGAGAGTTCATTCATTTATATAGAGGGAAAAACATTACAGCAGCGTGTTAGAAATCCATATTTACATGTTTATAAGTGCTGGAGACGATAACAAAGACACATTTTAGACTTTTTAAACAGGGTGCAAATGAAATTTTACAAAAAAGAAATCCCTGAGAAGTGCACTTGGTCATTAAATTAGCAAAACACTTGCATTAATTTCAATATTAAGGAGAAAATCAAGTTTAAAGGATTTAAAATTGGCCTGATATCTGATTTGTCAAGCATCATGTCTGAAAAATGATGTAAAAACAAAACGATATTCAAATTTGCATATTCATCCTGTGATCCAATAGCCAATCAGTATAAAAATTCATTATGTAACGATCATAAAGGCATCAGTAACCTGTGTGTGTGTATTTGTTCTAATCGTCCAATCAGGAGTCAGCAGGCTTGCTGCTGATTGGCAGTGTGTGCGTGGAGGGCAGGGCTTGTACCATGTAGCCTCAGTTGATTGGCTCATATGCTGTTGACTGGGACGTCCTCTTGCGGACACAAACAAAGACTCCGCCCAGAATAATGAACACCAGCGGAGTGACCAGACCAACCGTGATGATGATGATGATTAATGGGGAGAACGAGTCTGATGGAGGATCACCCAAACCCATTAAAACCGTCCTGTGGAGGAGAGAGAACACAGTTCAGGGTTTATTACGTTTCATATTTTAGCATTTCTTTATTTCAGGTGCGTCTGTTTAATGTTTAGAGTCTCTGGAAGGCAGTCACTGTTAGCTTGAGTGTTTCTCAATTCAACCAATCATGTTACTTTGGGGCGTGGCTGGTCTGACTGACCAATGAGAGAGGAGAGAGCCCCAAGTAATATATTAAAATGTCATTATTTGAATAAAATTACAATTTAAATACTTAAAATATTGTTAGTTTGAGGCTTTCAAAACATTGATGTGTGTGTTTTTACATTCAACCAATCATGTTACTTTAGGGCGGGGCTATCTGTCTGACTGACCAATGAGAGAGGACAGAGTTCAGGAATGGTAAACATTATGCATATTAGTATTAAAGCAGTAGTATTTAAACTTGAATATCAACAGATAAAAGCTCAATTAAAAAATGCATACAGGACGATAAGAAAACATGCACAGTTATTTAGAATATAAGAGTACACAAGATTTTAAAACCATGACATGAAAATAAATCTAAGCAATAAAGTTTAATATTTTTCTTAGATTTCTCTTTTGCATTATAGAGTATGTTTTATAATAATTTTATAACATTAAAACATATAAAAAATGTTTTTAAAATATCCCATTACAAACTGTAACAGTAAAATATATGCAATTAATTTTAACTTTATTTAAATAAAATTACAATTTAATTTGTTTTGCTACTTTAATATTATTACATTATATGTGTATTATTATTTTAAAATAATGTGATTAATATAACATTTTATTATGCACATTACTATATACATATATAAAATAGTAAATATATATATACTGTACATAAGAGAGCAATTCCATCCAAATGTAAACCTTCCCAAGAAAAAAATTAAAGTTTTCACCAAAATAGAGAAACCGTTTCTACATTTATTGTGTAAAAATACTCATAAATGTCTCTGTTGATGTTTTCAAATTATTATATTTGATTTACCAAAGTCCACAAGTGGCATTTTCACATCAGTCACATCCATAACGAAGCTTTTCCCTCATAAATGCAAAAACATCAAATAAAATAAAATCCATCATGTTTGTTCTACAGTGAGCTGACTCTTATCCTGGTTATTATCATTATTTATTTTGGCTTGTGCAGTTTAATTCACAGAATGTCTACAAAGTTATGTAGACTGAAAATCGCAGACTTTTTTTGGTCACATCCATAACGCACGTTTATTTTCCACATTTAAAATATAAAAATATGTTTACAGATTGATATTTATCTGCTCCTATAACTCTGTGGTTAGCTGTTCTGGAAAATATAAACAGAATTATTCGCCCCCCTGTTTATTTTTTCCCCATTTTCTGTTTAACAGAGAGCAGATTTCTTCAACACATTTCTAATCATAATAGTTTTAATAACTCATCTCTAATAACTGATTTATTTTCTCTTTGTCATGATGACAGTAAATAATATTAGACTAGATATTCTTCAAGACACTTCTATACAGCTTAAAGTGACATTTAAAGGCTTAACTAGGTTAATTAGGTTAACTAGGCAGGTTAGGGGAATTAGGCAAGTTATTGTATAATGATGGTTTGTTCTGGAGACTATCGGGAAAATATATAGCTTAAAGGGGCTAATAATATTGACCTTAAAATGGGTTTTAAAAATTAAAATTAAATTTTATTCTAGCCGAAATAAAACAAATAAGACTTTCTCCAGAAGAAAAAATATTATCAGACATACTGTGAAAATTTCCTTGCTCTGTTAAACATCATTTGGGAAATATTAAAAAAAAAAAATTATTAAAAGGGCTAATAATAAATATATATATATGTGTGTGTGTGTGTGTGTGTGTGTGTGTGTAAACCAAAATGTAATAATTATTTAATAATTATGTAACAACACAGAAATATGGCCAGACTGTGTAATAGAAAATTAGTCAAAAAAAATCTAGAATGTTTTTTTTATTTATTTCCAATGTCTAAAATATTGTTCAACATTAAAAAAAAAATCAACTTATATATTCCAATTTAACCAATTTCTAGGCTTTAAATAAGCCAGAAAAAGCTCTTTTAGGTAATAATTCCAGTTTACCTCATCCCTCAAAGCATTGTTTTAAGTCTCTATTGAACAATATACAGTTGAGGTCAGAATTATTCGCCCTCTTGTTCATTTTCTTTTCTTTTTAAATGTTTCCCAAATGATGTTGAACAGATTCAGGAAATGTTCACAGTATGTCTGATAATATTTTTTCTTCTGGAGAAAGTCTTATTTGTTTTATTTCAGCTAGAATAAAAGCAGTTTTTAATAGTTTTAAAGCCATTTTAAGCTCAATATTATTAGCCCCCTTAAGCTATATTAGTGTTGGATTGTCTCCAGAACAAACCACTGTTATACAATGACTTGCCTACTTACCCTAACTTTACCCTAATTACCCTAGTGAAGCCTTTAAATGTCACTTTAAGCTGTATAGAAGTGTCTTGAAGAATATCTAGTCTAATATTATTTACTGTCATCATGACAAAGAGAAAATAAATCAGTTATTAGAGATGAGTTATTAACACTATTATGATCAGAAATGTGCTGAAGAAATCTGCTCTCTGTTAAACAGAAATTGGGGGAAAACAATTCAGGAGAGCGCTCTAACTACATAATTCTGACTTGAACTGTAAGATGAATCCCTCACCAGCTGATGTATTTGGTGGCGTTGTAGAACACGGGGTCTTCAGCGAGGCCGAAGCTGATGTTGAGGCTGTAGATCTCAGTGTTGTTTGTGAAATAAGCCTGAATCACAGCAGACGGAGGTGTGCGGCTCACAGACACCAGCTCTGAGTGTCTGCAGGCGGTGGCGTCCTCGAACACGGGATGAGCTTTACGATACGCCACTGGCTTCCACTGACTGAAACCCCACACACTGCTGGAGTTTACAGGAGACGACACCCACTCCGACACCTGCACACACACAGAAAGAGAGATCAGGCTTTGTTAAATATAGGATAAAGTACATCCAGGAGGTTATTATCACAGATTATTACATGATGATCTAGAAAAAAAATACTCGTTTCTGATTGGTCAGTTGCAAGATTTCAAGGTATGTTATTCCCAGATAACAACATCTGAATAACACAGACTCATCCGGGAACTGAGAATCAGCGTCAGTGAATGTGTTTATCTATATACTTACATCCACATTTGTATGTATCTGTTCATCTGTTACGTTGTGCTTTTTGACCATGTGGTGCCATCTAGTGTCTGAATAATGTGCAGGTTAGTGTATACTCCATCAGCTGTTTTAGACTGTTTGTCTCCATCTAGTGTCTGAATAATGCGCAGGTTAGTGTATACTCCATCAGCTGTTTCTGACTGTTTGTCTCCATCTAGTGTCTGAATAATGCGCAGGTTAGTGTATACTCCATCAGCTGTTTCTGACTGTTTGTCTCCATCTAGTGTCTGAATAATGCGCAGGTTAGTGTATACTCCATCAGCTGTTTTAGACTGTTTGTCTCCATCTAGTGTCTGAATAATGCTCAGGTTAGTGTATACTCCATCAGCTGTTTTTGACTGTCTCCATCTAGTGTCTGAATAATGCGCAGGTTAGTGTATACTCCATCAGCTGTTTTAGACTGTTTGTCTCCATCTAGTGTCTGAATAATGCGCAGGTTAGTGTATACTCCATCAGCTGTTTTAGACTGTTTGTCTCCATCTAGTGTCTGAATAATGTGCAGGTTAGTGTATACTCCATCAGCTGTTTTAGCCTGTTTGGTGCCATCTAGTGTTTGAATAATGCGCAGGTTAGTGTATACTCCATCAGCTGTTTAAGACTGTTTGGCGCCATCTAGTGTCCGAATAATGCGCAGGTTAGTGTATACTCCATCAGCTGTTTTTGACTGTTTGGCGCCATCTAGTGTTTGAATAATGCGCAGGTTAGTGTATACTCCATCAGCTGTTTTTGACTGTTTGGCGCCATCTGGTGTTTGAATAATGTGCAGGTTAGTGTATACTCCATCAGCTGTTTTTGACTGTTTGGCCCCATCTAGTGTCTGAATAATGCGCAGGTTAGTGTATACTCCATCGGCTGTTTTTGACTGTTTGTCTCCATCTAGTGTCTGAATAATGTGCAGATTAGTGTATACTCCATCAGCTGTTTTAGACTGTTTGTCTCCATCTAGTGTCTGAATAATGCGCAGGTTAGTGTATACTCCATCAGCTGTTTTAGACTGTTTGTCTTTATCTAGTGTCTGAATAATGCGCAGGTTAGTGTATACTCCATCAGCTGTTTCTGACTGTTTGTCTCCATCTAGTGTCTGAATAATGCGCAGATTAGTGTATACTCCATCAGCTGTTTTAGACTGTTTGTCTTTATCTAGTGTCTGAATAATGCGCAGGTTAGTGTATACTCCATCAGCTGTTTCTGACTGTCTGGCGCCATCTAGTGTTTGAATAATGCGCAGATTAGTGTATACTCCATCAGCTGTTTTTGACTGTCTGGTGCCATCTAGTGTTTGAATAATGCGCAGATTAGTGTATACTCCATCAGCTGTTTTTGACTGTCTGGCGCCATCTAGTGTCTGAATAATGTGCAGGTTAGTGTATACTCCATCAGCTGTTTTTGACTGTCTGGCGCCATCTAGTGTTTGAATAATGTGCAGGTTAGTGTATACTCCATCAGCTGTTTGTGTTTTTGACTGTTTGTCTCCATCTAGTGTCTGAATAACGCGTAATTTAGTGTATACTCCATCAGCTGTTTTAGTTTCAGTTAAGCTTTTAATTAAAGAATCAGAATCGAGTATTCCAGACAACAATAGCATATAAACGAGTATGAATTAGCATGTTACTAGCAGTGTTGAGTGGTTCGTTTTGTTTATTTTTAAACGCTTCGTAAAATTTTATTACATAAAATTTAAATAAAATAGTATTAAAACATATTTGTAAAATATAATTCTTCTGCTTCTCTGAATTGATTTACACAGAACTGTTGAATTTATTTACAGTTTTTAAGGCAAGTACATGATAATAAACTAATTAAATTACCTAAAAATGAAAAGTAACCCCTTTAATCAGCATAGAAGTAACCTAATTAGGTAACTAATTACACCCAACACTGTATAGAAGTACTGCTAGATTGCATGTTTTTTTTCTGGTATCAAATATAATAAATATTCCCAGCTAATTTTTGTTTACTGTAGTTTTCTGCGATTACCTTAAATATGGAGGGTGTGTACTCGTCGTCTATGGAGCTGCGCACGTCCACTCGGCTCTGGAACCCAGCGTCTCCAACAGACTGAAACTCTAGAACAAATCTAGAGTTATTTCCTCGCGGCGTCACTCCGTTTATCCACACTCGGAGCTGAGAGGAGTTGGCGTTATGAAGGAGACTCGGCCATGCTTTATCACGGCCCTCAGACTCAAACACTGACACCTGAAACACATACACATACACACTTCTATATCCACCTAATAGAGCTGCATGATATTGGAAGAATCTGATATTGTGGCTGCAGTTTCTCTCACCTGCAGACAGAGGGAGCCGTTGCTGAAGCTCTGGGCTTTCTCTCCTCCGCACAGCACCACCGTGTGGTCCGACTGGTTAACGGTGGTGTTCAGCTCAGACCAGATGAAGTTCTGCAGCTCGTATGGAGGATAAAAGCTGGACTCTTCTGCTTTCTGGGGGTCGGCTGTGTTATTGACATCATCATATTCCCACAGCTGAAAGAAAAACAACAGCGTTCAGTGAGTTCATATTTTACACTCATCAGTGTTTTAAAAACTCAATGGCAAAGACAGATTATGCATATAAGACAGATCACACTGTCTGATTATTAATGACTGCAGTATGTATTTATGCATTATTCCTTTATACCAAAGGTCTCAAGCTGGATTCCTGGAGGGCCGCAGCTCTGCAGAGGTTTGCTCCAACCCTAATCAAACACAGCTGATCCAGCTAATCAAGGTGTTCAAGGCTACTAGACACTATTAAGCAGGTGTGAGTTGGAGCTGGTTGGAGCTAAACTATGCAGAGCTGCGGCCCTCCAGGAATTGAGTTTGAGACCATATATCCATTTTAAATCTGTTTTCAATCATTAGATGTTTGTTATACTTGTTTTGTGATTATTTTATTACTATTATTTTAACCCTCTAGTTTATGTAATGCACTTTAAATTACAATTGCATATGTAATTTACTATCTAAATAAATTAACTTTGCTTTAAATAGTACTTGTGCACTCTAATAAATAAATAAATAAATAAATAAATATTGTCATTATTATAAGGTATTGTACAACTGCACATTTCTAAATCAAATAAAAATATTTGGGGAAAAAGTGTAAAATAAACAATAAACAAATAAACAATTTTGAATACTTCTGAACTATAATATTGACAACAGTAAAATAATAATAATAGTATTACAATTATTTACAATTTACAAATATATATATATATATATATATATAGGCGACGCAGTGGTGCAGTAGGTAGTGCTGTCGCCTCACAGCAAGAAGGTCGCTGGTTCGAGACTCGGCTGGGTCAGTTCTCCCTGCGTTTGCGTGGGTTTCCTCCGGGTGCTCAGGTTTCCCCCACAGTCCAAAGACATGCGGTACAGGTGAATTGGGTAGGCTAAAATGTCCGTAGTGTATGAGTGTAATAAAGGGACTAAGCCGAAAAGAAAATGAATGAATGAATGAATGAATGAATATATATATATATATATATATATATATATATATATATATATATATATATATATATATATATATATATATATATATATATATATATATATATATATATATATATATATATAAAGTTATTTTAAGAAAACAAAACCTAAAACAAATTAGTCTGTCATGAATCCAATTTCCCATCTGTGTTTTTTGTCTTATCTGGAATCACTACAGTGAGCTTATAATAAGTGTTTATTTTAGGGACTAATGTAAATATTCAGTCGATGTCCAAACAAACAAAGATATTTTACAAACAGTTTTCCCTGTTTTAATTTTTTAAAAAGGTCTCCGTCTACATGAAAACACTAAATCGCACTGTGATGCATTTTAAACACACTCTGAACCAACAGAGAGCGATAATGACCCTTTAATGCTGGGTTCACACCACACAGGGAATTAAAGGTGAAGTAGGTGACCTGCCAAAATGCTAACCGGTTACCATAATATGTTTGAAACACAGTCCCACCCCTTCCATCCAAAGCCATGCCTCCTAAGACCACGAACGCGCATATTAAAGATGACAGCAGACGACCCACTAGATCAGGGGTCATCAACTATATTTGTCAGACGGCCAGAGTTTTACTAGACAGTCTCCTTGGGGGCCGGACCCCCTAGAAGAAAATCAAATAAAAATCTCATTTTGGCTTTAACATTATGTTTAATGTTTATACTTTTTCAATTTCATTACAAAACTGAAGGCATTTGATTCAGGCTCCCATCACCTATACCACAGTCAACCACTAGGAGTGATAGATAATCTGCCTCAACTCAATTAGGCAACAAGGGGAAATGTAACTTTAGCCATTGATTAAGCACTGTGAGTAGCCCGTTTCAGCACTGTGATTTGAATTCGTGCCCACTTAACGTTTCATTTGATGTGCGAACATTATTTGTGACCTGTTTTGTTCTGGTACCAGGTTATTTAGACCAGCGACGAGACGATCCCAAGGTTTTTATCATCCTGGACCAGGCCGTACCCTGCGCAGCTGCTGTGGTGGTCATGGAGGAGTGGAGAGCATGAGACTGAGTCCTGTGACGCTCCAGGGACAGCCGAGTCTTCGCTGAGGTCCAGGGTTCTCCAGCCTCCGGCGCCTAGACTGCAGCTCTGCACAAGACGTTTGGCCATAGGGGAAATGGTCGTGCCCAACTGAGCCTGGTTTCTCTCCAGGTTTTTTTATTTTCATTTTTCACTTTCGCCAATTGGTAAAGTTTTTTCCTCGCCACTGGCTAGCATGGTTCGGGATCTGTAGAGCTGAGCATAGATGGATTTGCTCTTCAGTGTTTGGACTCTCAGTAGTGATTATTAACCCACACTGAACTGAACTTAAACTCTGAAAACTGAACCGACACTGTTTACATTTACTATAATCTTAACCCTATCTGGAGTTTTCAGAAAGCATCAGTTTCAGTCACCTGACTCTGCGTTTTCGTGTGGACAAACAGTGAAACGGCGTAGAAAAAAGTGCGGTTTAGAAAATACTCGTGTTCGTGTGGTGAACACTAGTGCGCTGCCGTACTGTAATACATTTGTACACTAGTGACTTGGGTATATTTTCATACTCTCTCACCCGTGTGAACGCCAGTGCGCTGCTGTACGTGATGCTGCTCTCTGGCTCCACCCTCAGGCTGCCAGCTGAACTGCTGTTGATGAACTCCGGCCAATCCACCGTCACTGCAGAGTGAGTGCTGTTACTGTGCACCAACAGCAGCGCCGGCGCTCCAGCGTTACACAGCACAAAGTGAAGCGTGTCGTTGTCCCCCAGACCCCGCAGGTGAAATAGACCCACCCCAGGAGGAAGAGAAAGAGGAGGTGCAAGACCAGGATTCAGCTCCATGGATACCTGAAAAAACACCACATATTACACTGATGACCGAATCATAGACACTACAGAGAGTCAGGATCAGCTCTGAGTGTGTGTTGTTGATCATCTGTGCTTTAAAAAAGAAATTTCAGCATGCTAAAGTTATCATTAAGCTAATACTAACAGAGAGTACATGACTGAGTGATATGACAAACATCTCATATCCTGATATAGTCTGATTTCTGTAAATTCAATCAATAATTTATATATATATATTGAGCACATATAAAGGTTTATTTATTTTTTAACATAAAGGTATATACTCATAAATATACTCATTCATATGTGATCACTTAATTCAGAACTTTAGAATGTTCGATTAAAAAAATATATACAATAAATGTTAATAAAATAAATAAAGTAAAAACCAACGTAAACATTAAAAAAACTCACTAAATGAAAAATGTAAATATTGTAATTCCTTTTAAGATGGCAGCTTTCTCATAATCCTCTCTGCATCTCCATAATGGTGTGTATATATAATATAAACATAATATAAATTATCAAAATGAATATAATATAATAATATAAATGGTGATTGTGTTGATAGCGTAAACAATGTATTTTGCAACAACACAAAATAAAGGATAGAGCATGAAACTAAACTGTCTTCATTAGGCATGGGCCGGTATAAGATTCTGACGGTATGATAACCTTGGATAAAAATATCACGGTTTCACAGTATCACGGTATTGTGATTACTGCTCTAAAATATATTCTTTTTAAATGTCTGGGTAAAAAACTAAAAGTTTTTCCCCTTTGAACACAATATATTTTATTTTGAGAAACATTTATAATATTTTGGAGCAGTAAACGTGCCAGGCTAAATAATGAAAATGAATCATTGACTTCTGCTGTCTTCTTTAGTTTCAAAAACACAAATTTAAAATGGCATCTTTGAATATCTTTTCTGCTGGAGATGCTGTTGTTAAAAAAAAAAAGTAAAAAAAAAAAAAATCTTACACATACCTTAAGAACGGTATTAGAGAAAATTTTGGCAGTATGATAACCTTGACTTTTCCAAACCGCGGTATACCTTGAAAACGGTTATCGTCCCATGCCTAGTCTTCATAAAATGAAAAAAAAAATTCTGTCAAATTGAATGGCCATTAATATAGTGTATTATATTTGATATACTTTTATATTAAATGTATTGTATATTAACTCTCTGCTCTGACCCTCCTCAGCCTTGAATATACAAGCATACAAAGGTAAAAGTGCAGACTAAATGCATTCAGTTTCTAAGCAACAAAAAACAGTTGCAAATAAAGTGAAATACCACTTGAGAAGTGCTTGTAGTTTAGCATTGAATTGTAAATGTGGCCATTTTAGTTAAATATTTACAATACAGAACAAAATTTACATTGCAAAGATGCCATAGAAGTGATTCTGACAGGCTTCCTTTTTTAAATACCTTATATTTTAACATATATGAGCAATTCCAGCATTATGGATGTGACATTTGCAATAAAAACTCAAAACATAAATTCACATAGAACATATATGTTAGCATTATATTGAAGCATCGGTTTATATTTGCCAGAACAGCTAACCACAGAGTTATAGGAGCAGATAAATATCAATCTGTAAACAATTTTTGTACTTTAAATGAAGGAAATAATCATGCGTTAGGGATGCGACCAAAAAAGTCTGCGAGTTTACAGTACACAACATACTTTGTAGAAATTCTGTGAATTAAACTGCACAACCAAAAATAAATAATGATAATCAAAACAATAAGAGTCGGCTCTCTATAGAACAAACATGATTGATTTTATTTTATATTTTTGCATTTATGAGGAAAAAGTGTCATTATGGATGTGACATCTCTCCATTATGGATGTGACAGATGTGAAATTGCCACCTGTGTGACTTTGCTAAATCAAATATAATTGTTTGAAAACATTGACAGAGACGTTTTTGAGTATTTCTTAAGTACTGTAAAACACTTGCTTACACAAAAAACTTTTAAACAGTTTTCATATTTTGTTGAAAACGTATTTTTTTTTTATGGCAAGGTTGACATTTGCATGGAATTGCTCATATGCTGTTTTGGTATACACAGAGAGCATATATAAAGTGAAAAGGTGAATGAATGCATGGATGGATGGTAAATAAATATATAAATATACGATGGTAGATAATAAATAAATATGTATTTTTTTTTTTACAAAATAAATATAATGGACAGGCCCTCTTAATGTATAAAAAAAATCATTACAATAATAAGTTGGAAAAAATATATACATCTTAACTTAATTATGTGTCTTCCAGAGGCTTTGCATCCCGTAGAGGCTTAAAAGTCTTTAAACATGTTCAATAAATTGACTAAAGATAAATATTTTGCCACTCAATTGTCTAAAATTTACACTTAACATTGTGTTCTTTTCTATAAAACTGTTGTTGTGTGTCATATTCTTCCTCTTTTCTTGATTTTGATTTCTTCGATTGTCTGAATTGAGCCGAGGGTTTCGTCTGGTCCTGTAATCCTAACACGTTCAATTCTATCCAGGGGTGTAGCAACCGGGGGGGACGGGGGGGATACGTCCCCCTCACTATTAGAGACAGACCATTTAGAAACGGGTGATTAATAATTATGTGAACGTAAACTTTTGGATCTCATACAGCTGTCCCCCTCATTTTAACATGTCTGCTACGCCCCTGATTCTATCATTTATAGAAATCAAAATAATAAAGCTTGCTGACTTTATAATACACACTCTTTAATCCATTCTCTATTCTGTCTACCTCACATGTTGCTTTTAGTATTTTTATCGTCTTCATTTGTGAGTCTCAAGTCTGCCAGTGAATAAACGTAAATGTAACAGCACAATAATATCTTTGATATATTTATAATATTAATTTTCACTGTACTGATCGGTTCTCGAACTCTGTAGATTCCTTTCAGCTATTATTACATATATGTGATGTTTGTGGGTCTGTGGCATAACAAACTGTACAAATCTCAGCTTTAAACAGCTTAGAGTAGCATGATATATAATTATTAATATAAATATTATGGTATTATATTTACTGTAGGTGTTTTTGTAAGACTTGAGCTTCAGTATATTGCAAGATTGTATATTTATTATCATTTATAATAGTTTAGACATGACTAGTAGATGTACAAAACGTCTAATAACTCACTGGATTACAAACAAAACAAAACGAATATTTGTCGTAACTGTGTTTTGTAGGTGTCTACAGCTTTTTAAATGCTATTTAGTGCAGTTCGGGTGTAAAGTCTGTTACGCTGATCTGTATTATTGTCATTATTTGATATATTATGGTTGATATTGTATTTATTATGGTTTGTAATGCTCACCTTCCGTCGAAAAGCGTCTCCTCTTCCCAGAAATCCCCGCGCAGCTCCAACCACAACCAGCAACACCGAACAGATTAAACTCACTTTAAACATCGACATCTTCTAAACTCTGGACACAAAAGCGGAAAGAAAAAGTGTCATTTCTGCTGTTGTGTTGTGTTGTTTCACACACATCCGTCATGAGATCTGAATCGGTCATGTGATCTGAATTGGCACATGCGCACGGCATGCTTACGCTAACGCGAGAGAATGAATGGTTAGCTCCACGTGTTTAGTGGTTTCCCCTCATAGACGTCTTCTCCCAAGGCACGAGTTTGCAATCGAGACAGAAAAGTCAGACGTCTAGAAGAAGGCAAGCTGTCGGCAGTCGGCAGGCAATGGGCTGCCGTTTCTCTGCATAAGAAACAGTCATTTTCGCACTTCCATTAACATGCACGGTTACACGTAAGTTTGTTTCACGTTTGTTTAAAACATAGATCGGATTTAAATCATATGTTTAGCTTATGGTTCAGTACGGAGACCCGGAAGGGACGTGATGGTGGAAAAAAAACTGAGTGGGAGAAAAAAAAATGGGTGGGAGAAAAAAAAAACAGTGATAGGAAAATATATATTTTTAAAAGTTTTTGCGTTCCCTCGCAAAGATGTTTTGCGTTCCCTCGCAAAACTGTTTTTCCACAAACACTTCCTCTTCACTTAAGTGAATTCATTAATGAATTCATACATGTCAACCCTCCCGTTTTTGACTGGATTGTGCCGTATTTTACTATTCTATCCTGCTATCATATCATTCAGTATCAGCGAATGCATATGAGCCAACGACTGGTATAAGCGCTGACTGACAGAAGCGCTCCGTATGATAAACTGATCCCAGATCAGTACACACCAACGTTACACCTCTGTTATCAAACAAGTGAGGAGCAGCAAATTAATCTCTCGTTTTTTATTTGATTACAGTGGTGTCAGTGTCACTGTATAATGCACAGATCTATAATGAAAGAATTCCATTACTTTCGTAACTGTTTGTGCATTAGTTTGCCATTAGGTGTGTTTAAAATAAAACACGCAGTACGGACATGTTTACAAATTATTAAGAGTATTTGTCTTGCCTAAACATACACCCGAATATACCAAAATGCCCAGCAATTTCGCTCCTCTTTAGATGGCGTGTACAGAAGCTGATCTGGGATCAGTTTATCATACGGAGCGCGTCTGTCAGTCAGTGATCAGGAAGTGTTTGTGGAAAATCAGTTTTGCGAGGCAACGCAAAACATCTTTGCGTGCCCTCGCAAAACATCTTTGCGAGGGAACGCAATCTTTGCGAGGGAACGCAAAAACTTTTAAAAATATATATTTTCCTATCACTGTTTTTTTTTTCTCCCACCCATTTTTTTTTCTCCCACTCAGTTTTTTTTTCCACCATCACGTCCCCTCCGGGTCTCCGTAGTTCTGTCACTGTTTCTATCGCTGTTTATTTATATAAGAATTAGTTAACTTAAGTTTATGTTTGTGCAAAGTTTTATTTTCCGGAAGTGCACAATGCATTTTGGGTAGTGTTGTTTTTCTGTCATCTATTGTCATGACGCAAGATGATGATTTCAGCTCAATATTTATGCATATTATAGGCCTGCAGTTTATGGATTCTGATTGTGGTTATTATTACTAAACATTATTATTCATGATTATTATTTGAGATAAACATAATCACGCTTTAATTAAAAAAAACATCACATTTTAGGTAATCATTATATTTTACTACATGATTTTTTATTACATATAGATACTTTAAAATATTAAAATAAATAATATAGGCCTATTGTTGTCATGTTTTCAATAAATTGTTAATGTTTACTAGTAAACAATATATTAACATTTGGCTTGAATTAGTCATCTACATAAAATGTGTGATTGGAGATTATTAATTTCATGCAGTGAGGACTTTGATTGGGATTGAGGTAAAGTTTGTTTTATATTTGCACATTCATTCAGTGACAGCTCCATACAATGTTTACAATGGTACTTTGAATATTCAGACAGAAATCACATGCAAGTATGACTTAAACAGCATCAGCACTATTTAATTGACTGTGAACAATGTTGTACTTTGATTGTTGGCTGCTAATATGATTTCACCATTTAGAATTTGCATTGAATACTTTTCTGAAATAAAATTATTAGGGAGAAAGTCTGAATGTGCGAATATAAAACCAACTTTACCTCTATCTGATTGAGGACACGCTGAAAACTAGATACAAATTCTGACAGGGAAAGCGTTTATTAAACCTAGGATCACTCATTGGTGAAAAGTGGGTTTTATATTTGTACATTCGTTCATTTTAACACTCCCTATTTGAATATTGGGTGTGAAATCGCATGTTAATTTTCACTTCAAAACAACATCAGCACTATTTAATTGACTGAACAAAGCTGTAATTTGAGAGTCATTGGCTGTCAATATGATTTCACCAGCTAGAATACTTTTCTTAAATTATATTATTAAGGAGAAAGTCTGAATGTGCAAATATAGAACCAATTTCAATCGATCAGTCTGCTCCAAAATCAAACACACAACCTTACCAAGTTGAGTTGGTGATTTGGTGAAAATGGAGTATATTTCAAAAAGGATTTTTAGCCAAGCACAATTAAAAATAATGTGTAATCAACTTTCAGTTGTTTAATCAGTCCTTTTGTCTCCTCCTCAGGCTGGGACAGTGTATCTTTCTGCTGTCGACCGTCATTAATAACGCAGGTCAGTATTAAATTCTGCTTGTGGTTTTTAAAGTCAGCTATTAATGATAACACACATCAACAGTCTTCTGTGTTCATCCTCAGGCTGTGCTCCTCTACAGTCGTGTGGCAATTGTTTTCTGTCCTGTGCTGGAGTGTCCGATCTGAGTAAATACAAGACTATTCTTGTCAGTGTGAAACCCGATTTAGATGACAACTTGACAAAGCACGATGTCTCCAGTCTATTGGAAAAGGGACAATGTAAAATTCCTGGCTGCTTCCAGAGGAACACACAGTATACGCTACAAATATTCCCAATTGATGACCACCCCGTTTCTCAGCCACTTTTTGACAAACCTGAGATTTATCCTGGTAAGGACACAGATAATTTAACTAACTTTTTAGGAGACTAGTTCACCCAAAACTGAACATTTTGTCCATGGGTTTTCACTTTCATTCTGATCAATTGTTTTATTTGTTCTGATAAATATAAAGGTGTATAATTTATGTGAATCAGTCATGTATATATACTGTATAACACACACACACACACACACACACACACACACACACACACACACACACACACACACACACACACACACACACACACACAGTTGAGGCCAAAATTATTCACCCTCCTATGCAATATTTATTCTTTGTCAAATATTCCCCAAATGATGTTGAACAGATTCAGGAATTTTTCACAGTATTTCCTTTAATATTGTTTCTTCTGGAGAAAGTCTTATTTGTTTTATTTCGGCTAGAATAAAAGCAGGTTTTAATTGTTTTAAAGTCATGTTAATGTCAATACAGTATTATTAGCCCCTTCAGCAATATTTGTTTTGGATTGTCTCCAGAACAAACCACTGTTATACAATGACTTGCCTAATTACCCTAACTTTACCCTAATTACCCTAGTGAAGCCTTTAAATGTCACTTTAAGCTGTATAGAAGTGTCTTGAAGAATATCTAGTCTAATATTATTTACTGTCATCATGACAAAGAGAAAATAAATCAGTTATTAGAGATGAGTTAATAAAACTATTATGATTAGAAATCTGCTCTCTGATAAAAATATAAAATATAAAAGAATTCAAATTTAACAGAAGGGTGAATAATTCTGACTTCAGCTTTTATATATATATATATAAGCATGTAAAACTTACAATGTACAGTAAACGCAAATAAAAAGCAATATAACAGGGTAGTGAATTATTACTATACATTTTATGAAAATGTTAAAAGACACGGAAAAGAAATTAATGTATTTTTCACGTTCTCCGAACTTTTCACAGAATGTTATGCGGAGGAAAGATCAGTCACGAACAGTAAGTGAATCAAAGCACCATCATTTTTTTTTATTTATCTCATTATTTTTTAAGTGACATTACATTTACATCACCCTCAAAATGTGAAGCAATACTGGGATTAAAAATTCAAGTTTAAACAAAATACTAAAACTGATGTGATTAGACTTATTATTGTTATAATATATATCAGAGTAAAATCAAGTGTATGATCATTTTTTTTTTAATGAAGAGGCAAGAGTGCATGACTATAATGATGTCTAATGTCAGAAAATGTAAAAATGCAAAGGCACACAGGGAAAAATCAAAGTAACACGCCTTCTGTAAATCACTGTATTGAGTTTGTGAATAATCTATATTAAATATAGAAATATCAACACTTCCTAGCAAATAATCTGCATAATGAAAACAACTGCATTTCAATTCAAGTCAAGAGGTTTGCTTGTGACATGGAAGCATTAGTCCCGCTTTATATTAAGTGGCATTAATTATCATGTACTTTTCAATTAATTAATCGGTACAATGTATTTATTATGTACAAATATGTTTTTACATTGTATTAAAAAAACTGCATGTAATTACAAATGCAGTGTAATTATAAGTTTATGTAATTACAGTTATAATTACACTGTTGACCCATTTTTTTTTTTTACCCCTTAACCCTTCCATGCCACCAAACCTGCCCCTAACTTGACACGTATCCCACCACAAGAGCACCCCAAGTGTTCAGCAATATAATATGGACACAATTAGTGCATTGTACTCATATTCTTATTATGAACATAGTAGTTAAGGCCACCTGATATAAAGTTGAACCAAAGCATCTTTTTGATTATTTAAGATATAACAGGTGCTCATGTAAATGTAGTCATTATTAGTGTTGAATGACATGCAAATTCTGTTTTGTGTGTTTCAGATCCAAATGCTGCTGTTGGGATCAACTCTGACACATGCCTGATTTTGTTCAAACTGTGCCTTTGCTTCTTCCTCAACCTCTTTCTCAACCTCTAGAGACCAGCATAAGCACACATAGACACTTTTATCTGAGATTACTCCCTATGCCCTCATTTAGTATTCCCTACACCAAAATGGGTGTCGGGACCCCCAGGGAGTGTTGCAAGACAGTGACAGGGTCGTTTGGTGATTTCCAAAAGTCAAATAAATTTGATTAAACTATTAGAATTACCATATTTTATCCATAACCCACAGAAGATAAAAATATTAGTTACACAAAAAAGCAACAACATGCAAATAAAAAAACATTGGATTTTAATTTTTTAATAGGATTTTTTGCGGGTCGTGGGCTGAAAAGTCTGGGAACCCCTGCCCTACACTAATAAAGTCCTATCGAAAGAGTGGGTGAATTGGAGCACTGCCGATTGCACTGAACAGATGTATTTAACTCTCACAATGCATTATGGGTATTTTCTAGCTGTTTGATTGATTGAGTGCACTTCAGGGATTAAAACAAAATAAGACACACTAAACGAAACATGCCAAAAACTGATAAAGAAATGGTGCGGTTTGCTATTTTCATGAAATGTTTTTGTATATGACACCAGCAAAACATGCCAAATAATAAGATTTAAAACAGACGTGAATTTTCACGAGATGCCAGTCTGCTGTAAGCAAAAAAATTTGATGTAATGTTTTTAAATTATTTTCCTCTGCAAATAAACGCACACTGTCACTTTGCTTTTTTTCTGATATTCTTGTTTTTAAATGGCTTAATTCTTGTTTGTAGAAAAGCTTATTTCAGACCAACCTGAGTCTTTTTTAAAGACTTTTGATCAAAAATGGATTAAATACTTAATGAGATTGCCTTTTGCTACATATTTTTAAAATATTTTTTAATATTGTCCCTGTTTTTATGTCCTTCTTACACGGGTTGGTCAATTAAAAAGTGCCATGAATGCAGTGTTTCATTGTTTAAATTCTTCTCTGATATCTACATACAAAATATATGGCTTAGATAAATGCAACAGTTTTATATGCTCATTTAGAATTTAATCCCGACTGGAAATGTCTGTTTATTTTTTTACCTTATTTGGAAGTCTCATGAAAATTGATGAGATTGCTCTCATGCGCCTGCAGCTCATGTCCACACAGCGTAATGTAGTCCGATAAACACACGTGCAAATCATACTTGAGGTTTCAAAATATTCATTCATTAATTTTCCTTCGGCTTAGTCCCTGATTTATCAAACAAGTAAATAAATGATAATTTATGATCATGTTTTTGGAAGGATCCCAAAAAATTGTAATCTGCCAATGGGGTAAGGAAAATAATCCGAACAATTATTTTTCTTCCCTCATTTTTCTTCCCTCATTATTTTGCTTGTTTTAGAGAAAAACTCACTAAATTTTGACTACTCATTTCTAAAAAATTCTAAATTTCTTTTTTGTTTATCTGGAAAATGCTTCGTGATTTAAGATGTTTTAGATATTTCGACTTGAAGCAAAACAAAAAAAAGCATTTCTTTATATCATGTGTAATAGTTAAAATGCACTGTCACGCGACAACCCATTTTGAAGTGTGTGAACTGTGCAGAGGTAACAAAAAACACAGTCCTCATCTGCACTTAAGGTAAAGGAAGTGGAAAGCCTGTTGTGGTTTTATCAAGTTTGATCGACACCATTATGAACAACAGACACAATGGAGAAGCTCACGCTCTTATTCTGGGGTTTTTCTTTCTGGATTATACACGTAGGTTCAAATGGTAAGAATATTAATCTTAATCTTGCAACCTATACATAATAATATATATTTTTTTTTCCCTGCCAAAATGTGTTTTAAATGTATGTTGTATCTGTGTCGTTTGATAAAAAATACTGATGAAAGCGAAAGTATATTTCATTTTAACCAAGATATATTTTTTAATAAATATTACATTACATTAAATAAAATACATTTAGAACCTTACAGTAGAATGTGTGTGTATAGAGGTCAAAGTATCCAGTATTTAAAATGTGTTAAATATTAATATATAAATAGAAATTACAATTATTTATATAAATATAGTCATTTTAAATATGTTGATTGATTGATGTGCAAATAAAGATTTTTTCAAGAGTTCACACTTAGCTCATGATTTATCACATAGCTTGTTTGGCATGCTGTCCCGGGAGAGAGCCCTGAGCTCAAGGGATCCTCGGGCCCAGGGCTCCCCCCTTTCACATGGCGAGGGGAAATTGAGCTCAGGTCGATCTCAAACTCCCCCGCTGCTGAGGCTAAGGTGAACTTCTTGAGAGTAAGACATCAGAAAAAGATTTAGGCTTATTATAGGAGCATATTTGGCTGGTGGGAGGAAACCGGGGAAACCCACGTGGACATGGGGAGAATATGCAAACTCCGCACAGAAATACCAGATGACCCAGCAAGGACCTGACGCCATTGGTATTCTTGCTGTGAGGCAACAGTGCTAGTCACTGGGCCACCGTGCCGCCCATTCTGGATAAAGGTGGGAAGAAGGGGAGGAGGGGGGTTTCTTTCCAAATGAAGATAGATGTAGAGAGGAAATGAGGATATATATATATAGTGACTTGGGGTGCTTTGATTGGAAGATCATGATTAGCTAATGTGGGCCAGCTGGGTCAATCATGAGCACGTGCTCCTCTCGAAATTAGTTTAAAATTAAACTTCACTTAATGTTAGATGCAATTTCTTGTATTAAAATGGAGGGTCAAATATATTTTAAAATTACTTATATATTAAATTACTAAATTATAAAGTAATATTGTATATTAGGCATGGGCCGGTATAAGATTCTGACGGTATGATAACCTTGGATAAAAATTTCACGGTATCACGGTATTGTGATTACTGCTCTAAAATATATATTTTTTAAATGTCTGGGTAAAAAAACTGAAAGCTTTTTCCCCTTTGCACACAATATTTTTCATTTTGAGAAACATTTATAATATTTTGGAGCAGTAAACGTGTCAGGCTAAATAATGAAAATGAATCATTGACTGCTGTCTTCTTTAGTTTCAAAAACACAGATTTATCTACAATTTAAAATGGCATCTTTGGATATCTTTTCTGCAGGAGATGCTGTTGTTAAAAAAAATGTAAATAAAAAAATCTTACACATACCTTAGAAACGGTATTAGAGAAAATGTTGGCGGTATGATAACCTTGACTTTTCCAAACCGCGGTATGCCTTGAAAAGGGTTATCGTCCCATGCCTATTGTATATTACGGCACAAATACCTTGTTTTTAACTGCAGTCAGTACATTTCCTGTTATTTTACAGACTTCAGAGATCAACCTCCCATAATGCAATTCACAACCGTAAATAAACCGAAAACACTTGTGAATCACAAAATACGGAAACTGTTAAATAACAGATTTAATTACAGTGTATTTAAGAATATATTTGTAGTATATTATGAAATAAATGTGATCATTTATTTTTTTTCCATATGGGACTTTAACCTCAAACTCTTTAATAAGAATTGCTTTATTGATTATCTCCAGATATGTCAGAACCTGAGGCGACTTTAATAAGCGTCCAGATTGGAGAAAACATCAGCCTGAGCTGCAGCATGGACAGCAGATATGAAATCTCCTGGTATCATCAGATTTCTCATCAACTCACCCACATAATATCTGCAAAATTGAGCACTGTAGCAGGAAGGAAACTTCTCGTAATGTTCAACAGAAACCGTGAGCGTCTGAAACTTAATGCAGATGTGAAAATCACCACAGTCTCCCTGCTCATTTCTGGACTATCAAAGTCAGATTTGGGCTTTTATTTTTGTGGAACAAAATCAGCATCTTCAGAAATGATCTTCAACAAACCCTTCAGACTTCATCGTGAGGGTCGGTATTTCTGTTTGCACTGTTTACAACAAATCTGATAACACTTTACAATAAGGGTGTATTAGTTCATGTTAGTTAATGCACAACACTATTAACAATTTTCTGTAGAATCTACAGTAACTGACTGGCAACAATTTGCTAGTAAACTTACAGAAAATAAATTACAGTAAAAATACTGTATTTACATTTACAGCTCCGTTAACATTGCTGTGTATATATTTACGGCATTGTATACCTTTACTGTAAAATATACAGCAGGGGTGTCCAACTCGGTCCTGCATAGTTTAGCTCCAACTTCCTTCAACACACCTCCCTGGAAGTTTCAAGTATACGCTTATTTCACGCGACCACCATTTTAAAACACTAAAGCGAGGCTGCGGTGGGAAGAAACCCAGAAGTAAAGGATCAGCACTGTAAACATTGCAACAACATGCTGTGTACTACAAACCTCCAGCTGTTGCTGTGACTTCAAAATGCAGAAATGGTGTAAACATCACTTTAATATCATTCAGTTCAGTTTCATTTAAACAATTAAAAGCATATTAGGCGCCAAACAACATCACAATCTCTTTAAGAGTGATACACTTAAGTGTCCTCCTACACTTCAGTTCATGGCAGCAGGTAAACACCATGGGGACGCTTCCCTGCTTCAGTCTATGTAACCTGGTAAGTGATAAAACAATGCAGTCATGTGTAGCACACCCTCGTGTTGTCTGTAACAGTGTCGTCTCGGTACTGAAGTTTTAAAAACGTCCATTTCCTGCTAACATTTAAGCGCCGCTCACCACCAGTGCTCAACAGAATGACTGTGATCATCAATTCACCGCTCTTCACAGATTGAAAACACACATAGACGGACATTAAAGCGTCCTAAAGCCGTGAAGATCAGTCGATTCATCTGTCATCGCGGATCACTCGTCTGTGTTTGCACTCGGTAAACATCGATGAAGTGCGGTGAACTGATGACCTTCATGGCCAATCGCTGTTTAAGAACGCCATCAACAGTGCCTTAAATGTTAACGGGAAATACACTTTTTTTTACATATCAGTACCAAAATTTAGTATTGTGGCAAGTCTAATATAGTGAAAGAATCAGTTCATTAACTTGAGTTTGATAAATGGCATCTAAAACGTGTGTTTGGAAAAGAAAACGTTAGCTAACTAGTGCCACTTCCCTTAGCTGAAAATGAGGGCAAATACCCCTTTTTATTTTCACTATTCATTCAGAACGGACTTTCGGGTCACTTGGAAGGCTGTGAAAGTATAAATTTGTGTCACTTTCTCTTCGCTGGTAAGATATACAGCCAGGTACACAACATTCCTGTGTGACTCAGGCGATACTTCCGGGTTTCTTCCCACCGCAGCCTCGATTTTGCTGTTTGGCGGCCTCTTGAAATCAGTCTATACCTAGAAAGAGCTTGATTAGCTGGTTCAAGTATGTTTAATTGGAGTTGGAACTAAAATATGCAGGACACCGGCCCTCCAGGACCGAGTTTGGGCACCCCTGATATACAGTAATTTCCACAATGCAACTTTAAATTACAGTAACATACTGCATAACTGTCCTACAGTAAAATTCAGTTCTCATCACAGATAAATGGATTGCTTGAACAATTGTTTGAAACCAAAACCACACAAACGCAACTTTAATGAATAGAAGTAAAAGTCTTGAAGAATTCAGACAAAATAATATATGGAATTAAATGATTTTGTGCATTGTATTTCAATAGCTTTTGTTAGTTTGCTTGAGCTTTTCATTTATTATGAATATTGTGTTTTATTTCAGTTAATGTAAATGATTTTGAGCAATAGTTTTATTTTTTGTTTACTAAAATAACCTTTAGTCTTCAGATTGTAGGAGAGATGTTACAGTGAAACTTGAACTTTTGTTGACGACCGTCTCTTGTGTGTGCTGAAGTAATATTGAAACATTTTCAGATACGCAGACAGACAAAGAGGATAGAGGTCATTCAGTCACAGAACAGCCAAAGGATGTGGAGAGCACAGGTAAGAAGAGCGGAAATCTTCTTGAAAATCTATCTGATATAAACCAGCAAACATAACAGTTAACCAAACCAAACCAAACCAACCAACCAACCACATCACCTTAAAAACTGCATAGCAGCACCCACTGAATATACATGCAACCACATATCAATCATCCAGGATACTATAGCAACCGCAAACCAAGTAACTTCCTAGCAACCACCAATAACAACCCTTGCAACTGCATAGCAATTCCTAGCAACCACACTGAATACGCATACAACCACATAGCAACAACTAGCAACTTCCTAGCAACCACCCAGGATACACTTGCAACTCCATAGCAGCACCCTAGCAACCATCCAGAATACTATAGCAACCGCAAATACATATATAACAGCATAGCAATTCCAATCAACCATAGTTACAATTACATAGCACCAACTAGCAACTCTCTTAGCAACCACCCAGAATACTATAGCAGCTGCTTAGCAACACTCTGGTAACTTCAATGAATACACTTACAATCACATAGCAACTTCCTAGCAACCACCCAGAATACTATAACAACCGCAAAGCAATAGTTAGAAACCACCCAGAACAGCCTTGCAACTGCATAGCAATCCATAGCAACCACACTGAATATGCTTACAATCACACAGCAATACATTTCAACTTCCTAGCAACCAGTCAGAATCCTAACAACTGCATAGCAGCATCCTAGCAACCACCCAGAATACCACAGCAACCGCAAATACATATAACGGCATAGCAATTCCAATCAACCATACTTACAATTACATAGCACCAACTAGCAACTCTCTTAGCAACCTTCCAGAATACCCCAGCAAATGACTCAAGCAACCACAGAGCAACACCCTCACGACTATTCACATTGTATTGATCTAAACGTTTCATGTTCAGGTTTTCTCAAGACAACACCAAACTTTATCTCTCTCTCTCTCTCTGCAGGTGGAGTGACGGTGACGGAGCGTGTGCTGATGTTCGGTGGTGTTGCGTTGGCTATCTTTGTGTTTTTTCTGTCTACATTTCTCGCAGGAGGAGTCATTCATCAGCAGGGCTGGCAGAAAGGCTGGGCTGCAGCCAAACGCTCCACTCTGATGAGACATAAATCAGCCAAATGACTCACTTATCTGTGTATTGTACAGTTTAAAGTTGGCATGAAGGGAATATGTGCTCTTCCTATGTGTATATGTATATGATAGTGTTTGTTATAATCGATGTATCTGTGCACTTCATTATTTGTAGAAATGTATTTGCTTTCCTAATCTTTGATCAAATACAATAACCTTCCCCTCTTACCATAAAACGACTTGTCTTCACTTCTAGTTGGACACAATGCCTTTAGGGGAGGGTTCTTTGTATCTGTCCTTAAGGGCAGCGCTATCAGTCCTTAGTATCTGTCTTTAAGGGTGGGGCTATCAGTCATTTAGGGCTGGGCTATCAGTAGTTTTGGGCGGGGCTATCAGTGCTTTGTATCTGTCTTTTAGGGCGGGGCCATCAGTCAGTTAGGGCTGGGCTATCAGTAGTTTTGGGCGGGGCTATCAGTGCTTTGTATCTGTCTTTTAGGGCAGGGCCATCAGTCATTTAGGGTGTAGCTATCAGTCATTTAAGGCTGGGCTATCAGTAGTTTAGGGCGGGGCTATCAGTGCGTTGTATCTGTCCTTAAGGCTGGGGCCTTCACTCCTTTAGGGCAGGAAAATCAGTCATTCAGGGCGAGGCTATTAGTGCGTTGTATCTGTCCTTTAGGCTGGGGCCATCACTCCATTAGGTGGGGAAATAAGTCATTTAGGGCGGGGCTATCAGTGAATTGTATCTGTCCTTTAGGGTGGGGCCTTCACTCCTTTAGGGCGAGAAAATCAGTCATTTAGGGCGGGGCTATCAGTGCTTTGTATCTGTCCTTTAGGGCAGGGCCATCAGTCATTTAGGGTGTAGCTATCAGTCATTTAAGGCTGGGCTATCAGTAGTTTAGGGCGGGGCTATCAGTGCGTTGTATCTGTCCTTAGGGCTGTGGCCATCACTCCATTAGGGTAGGGAAATCAGTCATTTAGGGCGGGGCTATCAGTGAATTGTATCTGTCCTTTAGGCTGGGGCCATCACTCCTTTAGGACAGGAAAATCAGTCATTTAGGGCGGGGCTATTAGTGCGTTGTATCTGTCCTTTAGGCTGGGGCCATCACTCCATTAGGGTGGGGAAATAAGTCATTTAGGGCGGGGCTATCAGTGAATTGTATCTGTCCTTTAGGGCGGGGCCTTCACTCCTTTAGGGCGAGAAAATCAGTCATTTAGGGCGGGGCTATCAGTGCTTTGTATCTGTCCTTTAGGGCGGGGCCTTCACTCCTTAAAGCTGCAGTCACACTAGAGTTTGAGCTTGCGGAATTCTGTCATACGGCGCTGCGAAAAGGTTTTAAATTTCTGTTCAGAGAGGTCATGTTTTGATCCTGGATTGGTCTCACGCAGTCAAGTGATGCGATTTCGCAGGTCAGAGTTCACCAAGCTTGAACTTTGCACCGTAGCGAAATTCGAAACTCGACCCATGACCCTGCGTTTCCGGTCTGACGCATTCGCGTGGGTATGAATGGAAGTCTATGGGGAGTAAAGTCCAGTGTGACCGCGGCTTTAGGGCGAGAAAATCAGTAATTTAGGGCAGGGCTATCAGTCCTTTGTATCTGTCTTTAATAGCAGGGCTATCAGTGATTTATGGAGTATCTGTCCTTTAGGGCGGGGCAACAAAACAAAAGAACAGAAGCTTATCCTGCAAGTCACTTTCAGCTCAGTGAATCTGTGATGGTCAGCAGTATGTAGTAACAGTGTCTATTATTCAGGTTTGTGTGACTCATTTTGTCCTTTTAAAATGTATTCAAATAATAAAGGGAAGTCACTTTTATTCATTTGGCTTTTTATTAAATCAATATCAATAAAGCAAATTAAAAGATTATATTCAATGGAATATATTTGGAGCAACTGTATTTTTGCACGGTGGCGCAGTGGGTAGCGCTGTCGCCTCACAGCAAAAAGGTCGCTGGTTCGAGCCTCGGCTGGATCAGTGTGTGTTTCTGTGTGGAGTTTGCATGTTCTCCCCGTGTTGGTGTGGGTTTCCTCCGGGTGCTCCGGTTTCCCCCACAGTCCAAAAACATGCGCTATAGGGGAATTGATCAACTAAACTGACCGTAGTGTATGAGTGTGTGTGTGTGTGTGTGTGTGTGTGTGTGTGTGTGTGTGTGTGTGTGTGTGTGTGTGTGTGTGTGTGAGAATGAGTGTGTATGGGTGTTTCCCAGTGATGAGGTGCAGCTGGAAGGGCATCCGCTGCATAAAACATATGCAGAATAAGTTGGCGGTTCATTCTGCTGTGGTGAACCCTGATGAATAAAGGGACTAAGCCGAAAAGTAAATGAATGAATGAATGAATGAATGTAGTTTTGCATGATGTTTGAAAGAACAGCAAATGCTCACACATATTTAATCAGCGTTAAAATAAACACGTACAACAGTAAATGTCTTTTTTTGGCTATTGAACCTTGATTTAATTAAATAATTTCAATGTTAAATGTGTTCTTGAGATGTCTGATCAAATTAACCAAAGTAGAAGAAATCATATTTGTTTGTGCATTTTCTGGATGATAACCTGTTTTGTTACCAAAGGAATATTTTCTTCACACATATGCAGTGGCATCAGATCTGATCTCACAGTTTCAGACAAACAAAAAATGTTTCACATCAGTGTCGTGTAATGAACAGTCATTTTATCCTCCATTAAAACTTTGCAAGTAAAACATGCTGTTTGGTTTTATTTGTTATTTGTTAAAACCGTACTTAACTTTCCTAAATGGAAACATCAGATAAAGATGTTTTTTAAACTGAAAAAGATATATATTTTCTCAGAGGATCATTTAACATTTAACAAAACATGGGCCCCTTACAGCTGATTCAGCCGAGGCTCGAACCAGCAACCTTCTTACTGTGAGGCAACAGCGCTACCCACTGCGCCACCGGGTTGCCTTATAGAAGGCATTTTAAACTAAACTGCAAGCAGGGTTTGGATATTTACTGTAGTTCGTACAAAATAAAACATCAAGAATGTCTTGAAGTAAACTATTTAATGGAAACTTTTCCTTACAGGGCAAGCACAATGTTGCGAAACAGTTCCACCTGGTGGTCATGACTACTTACTGCAGCCAATATCATTGATTTTCTTTTCGGCTTAGTCCCTTTATTAATCAGGGGTCGCCACAGCGGAATGAACTGCCATCTTATCCAGCATATGTTTTACACAGCGGATGCCCTTCTAGCTGCAACCCATCACTGGGAAACACCCATACATTCTCATACTCTAAAGCCAATTTAGCTTACCCAATTCACCCGTACCACATGTGTTTGGACTGTGGGGGAAACCGGAGCACCCGGAGGAAACCCACACCAACACGGGGAGAACATGCAAACTCCACACAGAAACACCAACTGACCCAGCCCAGCCGAGGTTCGAACCTGCGACCCAACGACGTTCCTGCTGTGAGGCGACAGCACTACCTACTGCGCCACTGCATCGCCCATTAAATATATTATATTCATTCATTCATTGTCTTGTCGGCTTAGTCCCTTTATTAATCCGGGGTCGCCACAGCGGAATGAACCGCCAACTTATCCAGCACGATTTTACGCAGCGGATGCCCTTCCAGCCGCAACCCATCTCTGGGAACATCCACACACACTCATTCACACTCATACACTACGGACAATTTAGCCTACCCAATTCACCTGTACCGCATGTGTTTGGACTGTGGGGGAAACCGGAGCACCCGGAGGAAACCCACGCGAACGCAGGGAGAACATGCAAACTCCACACAGAAACACCAACTGACCCAGCCCAGCCGAGGTTCGAACCTGCGACCCAGCGACGTTCTTGCTGTGAGGCAACAGCAATATATTATATTATATAATTATATAATATAAATATATAATGTAATATATATATATATATATATATATATATATATATATATATATATATATATATATATATATATATATATATATATATATATATATTGTATTATATTTTCATTTAAGTAATGTCAGGAAAATGTTATGAAAAATATAATGAAGAAGGTGTTTAAGTATGTTGATTTTTCTGCATTGCATCCTCAGTGCACTGATCAAGGTGTCAGCCATTTCAAGTGATGTCTGGATTGCAAAATTTTTCCAGTGCACTGAAACATTCACACTCTGAGAAGTCCCACAATGCATTGTGCCACATCAATACGCAATATATATGAATCTGTTATTTATTCATGAACAAACATAGCTTAGGAAAAATCTAGCAAACATTTATAATTGTTTAATGGTTGAAATGTTGCTGCTAAATGAAACAATCAAAGTATTCAGCTATAATGTACCTTTAAAAACCTAATAAAATTAATACAAGAAAATGATTAGTTCTGCTTTGTTCATAAACTCCAGTTTTGATGATGTACAATGATGATGTTCGCATATAACACACAGTGTGTCCTAATGTGTAGTAAACCAAGCTCATCAGTGCCCTAGTGCACGAACGCTTCGACTTCCATAGCAGAAATAAAAAGTACTATTGATGTCAGTGGCTGCTTTTTCCAGCATCCTTCAGAATGTCTTGATTTGTGTTTAACAGAAGAAAGAAACTCAAACAGGTGTGGAACAAGAAGAGTAAATGATGACAGAATTGACATTAATGGGTGAACTGTCCCTTTAAGAAAAGTCAAATTGCTAAAGATATGATATGAAGATATAATTCCCAAATAACATTATCATTGTGAAAAGCTCAGTCTGCTTTAAATGAGTTATTAAAGCACTATAATGACAAATTATACTTCTCCTCCATAGTGGGAGGAGCCAAATATTTACACATTCCTAAATCACACACCTGTGCATCTGACACTTTTAGTTTTGTTTCTGCTTAAATGTTACTGAAATGTGCTTGATAAACGCACAGCAGCTAACTCATATGTCGGAGAACACAATCCATACCGAACTGTAATCATGTAAGTTATCACACTTTTAAATATGGAGCTAATGTGTGTGTGTGTGTGTGTGTGTGTGTGTGTGTGAGCTCCTATAGCAACAGTTGTGTTTGTCTGTAAAAACAAACATTGTAATGTGGAAAAGAGTGTATTATTTTATGCTAAGTGTCCATTACTGCCAATATAATCATAACTATTTTGATGATTAGTCATATTATTCATATATTAATTTGGTTTATCTACATGTATTAATCTGCTGATAGATTGGTTTAGTATACACTGAAAAAAAACTATTAGTTAATCATTATTTTTATGGTCTAAATTTGAACAAATAGATTTAATTGAATGTACTCAATTATATTCAGTTATCTTAATGCAAATAAAATGCAATACATCCACACCTGTTTAATTACATTACATCTGCTTGACTTTTATTATTATTTATTTTAATTTTATGTTAAACACCTTAAACTGCAGACAGATATGCTTTAAAGTGACTTGTCTTTAATCTTAATCTTTAATGATCTTGGCAGTGGAAAGCTGTTGTTTGTTGTGAGTTTGATTAATTATTTTTTTGTGTCTGGATTCATTTATTAAACAAAAGATTCACATCAGTTTCTTGTTGGACATGTGTATTATTTAAAATCCATATGTGCTCAGTTTCAGATTAGGACTTGAAAAAGCATTTTAAAACTCTTTGTATGTGATATAACAGCTCTTCTGTTTTCTCACCATGCAGGTTGAACTGCCTGAATCTGCTGCTTCTGCTGAGCTTTTTCAATTACAGCGGTCAGTTCTGTTTATTAATTGCCATTAACAGTGGTAATTAGAGATAGTGTTTCTCTGTTGCACAGCAAATTTATTTAAGTAAAAAAAATCAATATGTCGTCACACACAATGACATCATTAGGAATTCACTACAGCTGAAATGGGAAAAAATGAGAAGCACATGAGCAAGCTCTCCAACTGCAGGGTTGTACAAACAAAGCTAGACAAAGATCAAAGCCAATATTGGATTTTCATATATAACCTAACCAACAACATACAAGACAAATGACTAAATTAACAAAAAACAACATAAGACATACACAAAAGAGCAGGAAACAGGAAGCACAAAAAAACTACAAAAGTAAAAAGACAAGACAATATGATTTACCAGACACAAAAACATGTCTGAACATGTACAGACAAAGTATATGATCTGACCAATCATATTGACTGGGCCATCTGACCAATCAGAGTAGAGTAGATTCATATAATCGGACCAAATACAACAGACTGGGCCATTGGACCAATCAGAGCAGAGTAGAGTCTTGTGATCTGACCAATCACAACAGACTGGGCCATCTGACCAATCAGAGCAGAGTAGAGTCATATTATCTGATCAATCATAACATACTGGGTCATCTGACCAATCAGAGCAGAGTGGAGTCATATGATCTGACCAATCACAACAGACTGGGCCATCTGACCAATCAGAGCAGAGTAGAGTCATATTATCTGATCAATCATAACATACTGAGCCCCTGGACCAATCAGAGCAGAGTAGAGTCTTGTGATCTGACCAATCACAACAGACTGGGCCATCTGGCCAATCAGAGCACAGTAGAGTCATATGACCTGACCAATCATAACAGACTGGGTCATCTGACCAATCAGAGCAGAGTGGAGTCATATGATCTGACCAATCATAACAGACTGGGCCATCTGACCAATCAGAGCAAAGTCAAATGATCTGACCAATCATAACAGACTGGGCCATCTGACCAATCAGAGCAGAGTCAAATGATCTGACCAATCATAAGTGTCTGGGCCATCTGACCAATCAGAGCAGAGTCAAATGATCTGACCAATCATAAGTGTCTGGGCCATCTGACCAATCAGAGCAGAGTCAAATGATCTGACCAATCATAAGAGTCTGGGTCATCTGACCAATCAGAGCAGAGTCAAATGATCTGACCAATCATAAGAGTCTGGGTCATCTGACCAATCAGAGCAGAGTCAAATGATCTGACCAATCATAAGTGTCTGGGCCATCTGACCAATCAGAGCAGAGTCAAATGATCTGACCAATCATAACAGACTGGGCCATTTAACCAATCAGAGCAGAGTCAAATGATCTGACCAATCATAAGTGTCTGGGCCATCTGACCAATCAGAGCAGAATCAAATGATCTGACCAATCATAAGTGTCTGGGCCATCTGACCAATCAGAGCAGAGACAAATGATCTGACCAATCATAAGTGTCTGGGCCATCTGACCAATCAGAGCAGAATCAAATGATCTGACCAATCATAAGTGTCTGGGCCATCTGACCAATCAGAGCAGAGTCAAATGATCTGACCAATCATAAGAGTCTGGGTCATCTGACCAATCAGAGCAGAGTCAAATGATCTGACCAATCATAAGTGTCTGGGCCATCTGACCAATCAGAGCAGAGTCAAATGATCTGACCAATCATAAGTGTCTGGGCCATCTGACCAATCAGAGCAGAGTCAAATGATCTGACCAATCATAAGTGTCTGGGCCATCTGACCAATCAGAGCAGAGTCAAATGATCTGACCAATCATAAGTGTCTGGGCCATCTGACCAATCAGAGCAGAGTCAAATGATCTGACCAATCATAAGTGTCTGGGCCATCTGACCAATCAGAGCAGAGTCAAATGATCTGACCAATCATAAGTGTCTGGGCCATCTGACCAATCAGAGCAGAGTCAAATGATCTGACCAATCATAAGTGTCTGGGCCATCTGACCAATCAGAGCAGAGTCAAATGATCTGACCAATCATAAATGTCTGGGCCATCTGACCAGTCGAAGGAGAGTAGAGTTATGTGATCTGACCGATCATAACAGACTGTGCGATTGGACCAATCAGAGTAGAGTTATGTGATCTGACCGATCCAGCCTGATCTCACGAGAAAACGTAAGTACTGTATTTTACGTTTTCTCAGTTTAGTGGCTAATTCGTACGAAAGTTCAGTCGTACGAAAATGTACGATTTTAAAAAGGAGGCGTGGCACCTAACCCCACCCCTAACCCCAACCGTCATTGGGTGATGAGCAAATTGTACTAAATTGTACGAATTAGATACGAATTCATACAAATTAGTCACTAAATCAAAAAGTTACGAATTGCCGTGAGATTGCATTGGACCGATCATGTGATCTGACCAATCATAACAGTCTGGCCCATCTGACCAATCAGAGCAGAGTAGAGTCATATGATCTGACCAATCATAACAGTCTGGCCCATCTGACCAATCAGAGCAGAGTAGAGTCATATGATCTGACTAATCATAACAGTCTGGCCCATCTGACCAATCAGAGCAGAGTAGAGTCATATGATCTGACCAATCATAACAGTCTGGCCCATCTGACCAATCAGAGAAGAGTAGAGTCATATGATTTTGGTAATGAATGGATATTACCCTGTTTATACTTGCAGGAACAACCAATAAACTTGTGTCTGAAAAAAAGGGAGGCAACGTCACCCTGCCATGTGAAGATGAAGCCAAAGAGATTTTTCATGTTATTTTAATCAGTCAGTCAAAACGCATCCCTGTTTGCGGGACTGAAGAATGCAGTGGCCGAGTGCATAAACAGGGATTGTGTAACATCGTCATCAAGGATCTGAGCTTCAGTGACGCTGGGACGTATATTTTGAAGGTCTATTACAATAATGATGAATCACATCTTGGGCAAAATGTCAAGGAGTACAAACTTTGCATTCAAGGTAAAATCTAAACTGATCATCAAACCATCACCTCTCTGGGCTTAGTTGCATGCAAACATGAATAGGACAAGCATAACATTTAGATTAGTCATCTCAAATATGTTTTTTTTTTTTTGTTGCAGTGGATAATTTAAATTCTAAATACAGTCATTAACTTTAAAAGATTACCTCAACCTTGTAGAACATGCACAATGTTAGTTCCTCATTTTCCTTCAGCTTAGTCCCTGATTTATCAAGGTTCACCACAGTGGAACGAACCGCCAACTCAAAATGTTATTTTACCCAAATAAAAGGAATCATTCAAAATGCATGTTATTTTTTATTTAGTACTGACCTGAATAAGATATATTAACATAACAGATGTTTACATATAGTTAGGCCCACACTGAATCTGCATGCACAGACATTTTTAGCCCATCATTGAGTCCTATTTATTTACTTGTGTAAATGTGTGTAAATTTATATTTAGTTAGTTTTTATATTAATTTCAGTAATATTATTGACTAATATGAAAGTGTTCATATGATTTATTTAAGATACAGTTTGTAAAGTAATATTTTCTGTCTTTTAGTAGATACATTATTTGAAAGTTCCCAGAGATGGGTTGCGGCTGGAAGAGCATCCGCTGCGTAAAAATGTGCTGGATAAGTTGGCAGTTCATTCCACTGTGGTGACCCCAGATTAATAAAGGGACTAAGCCGAAAAGAAAATGAATGACTGAATTATATGAGAGACCTGCTTTTCTAATTGGATTTGCATTGTAAACATTAAATAAAAGTTAAACATAAAGAAGTACATTTTAAAATTATGTATGATATTTACCCTGCAAAGGAGTTTCTGAAAAAAATATGCAAATTCTGCAATAGTGATATTGAAACATCTATTTCTTCATTGTAATTTGGTTAATCCTTTCTGGTCTGATGTGGGCAACTAAAACAATAGATTTCAATGTTTCCTTCTATTTGTTGGGGCATTGTGAAATTTGGAGTACATTTGAACAACAAAAATTATGAGTTTGAACAACTGCAAACTGTTTGCCTATTTTACTTAAATTCTTCATTCATAAATGCAAAATTTTAAAAACAGCTCCTTGTTTGATTGTCTTTAAAAGGCCTAATTTGGCCTAAATTGTTATGTTTTTGAAAGGCAAATAGAACAAATAAATAAATGCATTTAAAAAAGGTATTATTTTTAATTTCATATATTATGTTTTTAGTTATGATACTCCCAAAATTATTCCGCATAGATCCACAGACTTTTTACAAAATTCTGTACAGAAATAGCAAAAAACGTCTGCTGATTCTGTCTGGCCTTACATATAGAAAAAAAACAAAACAAAACAATAGCTTAATTTATAATATTGAGCTTGTTCAAAAGTTTACACCCCCATGCTTTTTTTTATTTCCAGAATGATCCACAGCTGTGTTTTTCTGTTTAGTGATGGTTGTTCATGAGTCTTGTTTGTTAGCAGAAGGTCCAGAAGGATGAAGGGGGTTAAACTTTTAGATTTTTTTTAGAATTTTAACTTACATATTTTGTCTTCGGGGAAATATGTTACTATATTCTAAATAAAAAAATAAAAAATAAGAAGGTAAATAAGAAAAATGTACACATCTTCATTCTGTTCAAAAGTTTGCACCCCCACCTTTTAATGCATGTTTTTTCCCCTTCTGGAGCTACATTTGAACCATCTCTAATAGTTGATTATGAATCCCTCATCTGTCCTCTGTGTGAAAAGATGGATGCCAAAACCAAACAGTCACTCTTGGAAAGGGTTCAAATACACAGAAATGCTGGAAAACCAAAGCATTTGTGGGATCTGGAGGATTTTTTAGAAGAACAGCAGCAGTCTAACTGTTCCTGACAAAGCAAAACAAAACAAAAGCTGTAGATCTTTCCAGTAAAAACTGTTTTGAGAATCAAGTGGATGCAAACTTTTGAACTGGGTCATTTTTATATGTAATATTTTTTTCTCTTGTGGCCTACAAAAATCTTATCAGGTCAGCACTAAATAACATGCATTTTCTATTTTGGTAAAATAATTAACATTTCACAGATTCTGGAAGGTCTGTGTGAACATTTAACTGTATGTGCTTATGGTCATATTTGGTGGACATCGTTCTCATAATGATTATTGTCTTCCTGTTTCTGCTCAGATGAGATTTCTGTGAGAACGGGTGAGAAGCTGAAGCTGGATGTTTTGTTGCCCAGTGCTGACAGGGTTGAATATCAAACCAGAAGAAGCACAGGGTGGAAAGAGCTCTGGAGGAAGGGTAATAACAGCAGCCATGTGGGCATAAGTGACAAAAGCCTGATCATTAATAATTTTACAGCTAGTTATGCAGGATCATATATAGTTCTGGACTCTGACGGAGAGGTCTTGATCTTGGTGACAGTCAAAGGTGAGAGAAGCTTGAACTATTTAGACATGCAAGGATACACAATGCTTCAAACAAAATGACATATTTGACATTGAATGGGCGACATGGTGGCTCAGTGGTTAGCACTGTCACCTTACAGCAAGAACGTCGCTGGTTTGAGTCCCAGCTGGATCAGTTGGTATTTCTGTGAGGAGTTTGCATGTTCTCCCCGTGTTGGCGTGGGTTTCCTCGGGGTGCTCCGGTTTCCCCCCAGGCCAAACACATGTGCTATAGGGGAATTAATCAACTAAATTGGCCATAGTGTATAAGTGTGTGTGTGAATGAGTGTCTATGGGTGTTTCCCAGTACTGGGTTGTGGCTGGAAGGGCATCCGCTGTGTAAAACATATGTTGGAATAGTTGGCGGTTCATTCCACTGTGGCGACCCCTGATGAACAAAGGGAATAAGCTGAAGGTAAATGAATGAATAAATGAATGAATCATGGTAACACAATAAACATTATTTATGAACATTAGACATAAAACTCTAATGTGCAAAACTCAAGAGAAAAAACTCAAAAGAACCACAGTAACGTCAAGACAAAGGGAATTTATCGTACATATTAAGGAAACTGTTAACTAGGTTACAAATTTTTACAGTTTTTTATCATTGAAATCATTTTAAATTTGGTAAAAAGTAGTGTGAAGTGCTTTGAAATTAGCATTTTTTTATTCGAAATTCGATGTAATCTCAACTGAAACATGAAAAGAGGACGGGACATATAGTAGCTCGTACTCCCCTTAATTAAAAACAGCCAATAGCGTTTAGTTTTCTCACAGCTCTGCCAGTGAGAGTGTTTGAGCTCAAGCACATCAAATGAACAGCCAATGAAAAGAAGTGGGCAGGGCATGTCAGACACTAGAGAGCATTTGATTGGTCAGAGGAATTAATGAGAAACTGAACTATGAGATGAAAAAAATAAAAAAAAAATAAAGAAAAATTTTATTGCAGTGACAAACTACAAGATTTAGAGCTTTATATCTTTTAAATGTGAATTTAGTTTTGGAGACACAAGATTTTAGATATCCTTAAGATTAATATGCTAATAATCAGCAGGGTTTTTAGAGTGACAGTGGCTCTGTGATAAGTGTACATTACTGTGGATGACTGTGAATTAAAAACATAATAAAAGCTCTAGAATTATTGACGATTGCAATCAGCAGATTTTTTCATTCATTCATTCATTTTTCATCAGCTTAGTCCCATTATTCATCAGGGGTTGCCACAGCAGAATGAACCGCCAACTATTCCAGCATATATATTACGCAGCGGATCCCCTTCCAGTTGAAAACCCCCATACACACTCATTCACACACACACACTCATACACTACGGCCAATTTATTTGATCAATTCCCCTATAGCGCTTGTGTTTGAACTGTGGGGGAAACCGGAGCACCCGGAGGAAACCCACACCAACACGGGGAGAACATGCAAACTCCACACAGAAACACCAACTGACCCAGCCAGGACTCAAACCAGAGACCTTCTTGCTGTGAGGTCACAGTGCTACCACTGAGACACCGTGTCGCCCTCTGTGATTTTTCTAAACCAAATAAATTTAAAGTATTACCTTTATTAAAAAGGCACTTCTGGTTTAATCTAATCTTTTGATATCTCTACAGTGTCTAAAACACCATCAAAAAAAGTGCCGGTCGACCTGGATAATGACAAAGCTGCTCAAACAAGACTAGGCTGTAAGTAAATAAAGAGGCATTAAGGGCTTTATGTTTTTTAGTAAAACAATAAATAAACGTATAAATATGCTCTTTTTTTTCAGCTCACACAGACTCAACTGTAGAGTACTGGATTGTAATGGGAGTGTCTGTGTCTTTGATGGCTCTGTTTTTATTCGGATTCTTCACAGATAAAAGATGTTGCACCTGAACAAAAGTTACTTGTAATTCACCTTCAGAGTCAGCAGATCAGCTGAGGATTTAAAAAGTTTTTTTTGAATTGTGTAACAGTGTGTCCTTCTCTAATGGGCTCCTTAAAGTGACAGTTCACCCAAAAATAAAATAATATATACTCATTATTTACTCTTCTTGAAGTGGTTTCAATATTCAACAGGCTTTTATTTTTCTGTTGAACACAAAAGATATTTTTAGGAATGTTGGACACCAGAAGTCATAGTCTACCATAATAATAATTTAAAAAAATACCATAATGAATGTCAATGGCTTCCAACCTGTATATTTAAAAATAATAATAATTTATTTTGTGTTTAACAGAAGACAGAAACTCAAACATGCACGGAAAAAGAGGAGGATTTGTAAATGATCACAAAATTTTCAATTTAGTTTGAACTATTTAATTAAAGCAAATGTTATACAAACAAATACACTGATTATTCCCTCCCTCTCAGGCCGTGCATGTAAGCGACTTTTTAACAGAATATTAATATGCTATATTATAAAGATTACTGTGTTCGTGTGGAACAATGTTGGTCATGCAACACTAAAACATGAAGTGAAACGGAAAACTGGAAGAGCATCCGGTGCGTAAAACATACGCTGGAATAGTGGTACGCTGTGGTGATCCCTGATGAAAAAAGGGACTAAGCTGGAGGAAAATGAATGAATGAATTTCGCTTACCCCACTGTCAGATTATTTAGCTTGTTTTATTAAAAAACGCACTTTATTTTGACTCATTATTTCTGAAAACAGGACAATATTTTTTACTTGTCTAGAAAATACTTCTTGATTAAGAACGTTTAGATGTTTGGACAAGAAACAAGACGAAAACCAAAAACTCAAAGTAAAAAAAACATTTTTGCAGTGCAAAAAAAAAAAAAACCCAGATTGCGTGCCAACAATGCAGCATCACGTGCAAAGACAGCATAACTTACCAATGCTAAAGGTTTTCAAGCAAAGCAGCAGACGTCAGATCTGACCACAGGTTTAGAGGTAAGAAAACATATTGGTGCAAAAAGATAAAAAAAAAATTACTACGAATGATAAATTTACTGAGTATAACTACAACTAGAGAGCTAGAGAAAGCATAACAGCAATAATACTACATTTGTGGTGAAGTAATCCATTTTAACAGTGTGTATTTTCTGGTAAACTGTACATATATGAAGATGTTTATGTGTGTGCAGGATGTGGCTTTTATCTCACATACTTCCTGCTTCTTTGCATTAATGCAGTTTCTCTCAAGGCAAACAATAGACAATAATAAAACATTAAAAGACAAATAATTGTGCTCTCAGATCAGCTGTGTGACGAAATGCTGATCTGACATTAGGCTTTACCACACATCAGTTCACAGGGAAACAAAGAAAATAAGTTATCATGATTGAAAAAACTTGATTTATAATTATGTCAGTTCCTGAACGTCTTCATTGGTAAAGCGTCATCATGATTCCTCCCCATGCCCCAAAATGAAAGCTTACATCCTACTGAATGAATAAGAAGGACTGAACAACAGACTCAGCTTTCACCATGTAAGTTTACATGCTTTTACTTATTGCACCTATATTTTTGCATTCTGTTTGTATTAAACTTGGTTAGTGACAAGAAATTTGTAAATGAATGAATGAATGAATGAATGTGTTAGTCATTATTATAATGATAACTATGTTTTTAGCAGTGTTTTAAATATAAAACATATCCTGTTTACTTATTACATCTATATCTTGCCTTCTGCTCATGCTTTACCGGTTAATGATGAGAATATTGTGAATGAATGAATGTTTAGTCCTTATGATGATCATGTTTTTAGTAGTGTTTTTAACATAATTACTTTGTTTTACACTGATTACTCCAATGAAAGGACTGATTGGTGGCAGGAAAAGTTATTTAATAAATAAATTGCTTGTGTCTTTTAAATTTGACTAATCATTCTGTCAAGATTCAGACTGTAGCTTCATGTTTTAAACATTATATGTGTGTTGATTTCTGACAATAAAGGTGAACGTGTTATGTTAAGAGTCGGAAGTGTTGTGGTCAGTGATGTCATGTTTTCCTATTGTAACGTGTTATTATGAGTGTGTGTGATGTTAACTGGTTGTGTTTTATCAGGTTTGTGATCTTGTATCTAATACCGGTGCTCTCATGCATCATCTATCAGATCCGTAAGTATGATTTCTGTTTATACACACTGGTTTTTCAGTTCAGCCTGGAGTTGTTTTAGTAATTGTTTCTGTGTTGCATCACTGTGGAAACGTTCATTGTTCAGCAATTACCAACAATTGTATTGGAAGTGCGTTATTTCCAACGCAATCTCACGACAATTCGTAACTTTTTGATTTAGGGGCTAATTCGTATGAATGAACAGTAGAATAAACTGTTTTAATCAACATCAAAAAAGGTGTTGCTAATATTTAATTTAATCTAATATTGTTTGCTCCTTATTGCATTCATTTATGTTATATTTTTTGATGCAAATGTTTTTCTGCTATCACGTGTAAAATTTCTTTAGATGATTTTTAAAAGCTAAATTCAAATCAAGTACCAGTAAACTGCTTATACCTATTTAGAATGTGATGTCTAGTTTAGAAATATTATCAAACGTATGATTAAATGCAGTTCATATTCCCTAAAGCAGGGGTGTCAAACTCAATTCCTGGAGGGCCGGAGCCCTGCACAGTTTAGTTCCAACCCTGCTTCAACACACTTACTGGTAGGTTTCAAACAAGCCTGAAGGACTCAATTAGTTTGATCAGGTGTGTTTCATTAGGGTTGGAACTAAACGGTGCAGAGCTGCGGCCCTCCAGGAATTGAGTTTGAAATCCCTGCCCTAAAGCATAGACAGAAATAGGGGGCGCTCTTGTATGGTCACCCAATGGAAACTGAAGGTCTGCGGACAAACAGAATTTTACTGAAAGCTCATTTTTTTTTGATTTTAGATTTTCTGTCAAATCTGGGCTACAGGTTTTGTAAAATACATATTTTATGAAATGTAATAAAATATAGATTTATTTTTTTTATTTTTTTAATAAACATAAAGGTACATAACTTTTGTTTTATTTAACTTTTTTGCATAAATCTGAAAAGAGTCTTCTTTAAAATGAGTCCAAGCTTAAGTCTAAAGAGTTGAACTTGCCATTTTTGTGTTTATGTTCAAAATGTTGGGGCAAAAGTTGAGGGATTAAATGCATTTCTGATGCTAAATTATTAAGATATTCTACCATCAGTTTTTGACTGTTCAATACATTTATGTGGTAAAAAAAACCCCTCTAAAATATTCTGTATGACCTTGATGACAGAACAGACAGAGACATTCACTCTTCTGTACTGAACTGTATTGAATTGCTATTGTTTGCAGGAGTTACCTCATTAGAAACACCCCCTACAGTTGTGTCAGGAGAAAAGGGAAGCGAAGTCATCCTCACCTGTGAAATTTCAGCAGAAAACATAGAGCAAACTCAGTTATTCAGCCAGTCTGAAAACATCCATCTATGTGAAGCTGAAGCTGAAGTGTGTTCTCTCCGGTACTACAGAAAAGGAGCGTGTGACGTGCTCATCAAGGACCTGGTCTTCAGTGATGCCAGGACTTACATTCTGAGAGTCTATGACAACAATTCTGAAGCTAATCAGAAGACTTTCCGTCTTCATATTTATGGTGAAGTCCAAAACTGATCAACTGTGGGCTTTTTAACCCTTGTGTATTGTTCAGATTGAGTCCTCTTTGGTTATGTTTATTGACTGCAAAGCCATGACAGCATATTATGCATTCTTAATTGTTCCTGGTTTTCCCTGTTGTGGGTTTTCCATTAAAATGTGATTATATTAGAAGTCAATGGGGCAAAAACAGCCCCCAACATAACCAAAGGGGAGTCAATTTGGCCAGAATGTATTGTTGAGTTTTTGAACATTTTCAAAGCATTTTCCCAAAATATATGTCAAAATATGATTTGTCACCAAATATATTTTTTTGAAGCAAAGAAAGTTGAGGCCAAATTAAAACTTAAAATTACACCAGAGTGGATGAAAACAACAGCACACAAGGCTTAAAAGATTATGATTACAATCCTAAAAATTGTGTCTTGACTGGCACTCTGTGTGTTTCTGTTTCTCCTCAGACAGGATTGCTGTGCATATAGGCAAGCCGGTAAACCTGGACATTCTGTTGTCTGATGCTGAAAAAGTGGAGAAAGATGTAAGCGGATTGTGGGAGCTGGTGTGGAGCAGAACTCATGGAGTCCAGAGCGATCGACTCGATGTCAATGATGTAAACCTGATCATTAAAGCCTTTATGGCCAGCGATGCAGGAACATACAGAGTTGTGGACTTTAAAGGAGAAACCTGGATCACTGTGGATGTCACAGTCACAGGTGAAAGACACTCATTTCTGAAATATCATGAGCATTTATTCATCATGATTTGAGCAGCAAACTAATGCTGGCGCTTTCAATACATTCTGCAGAATCTACAAGATCAGGCCAGAATGGAAATCAAGGCAAGGATGAGGATGAAACTGAAAGGAGTGGACAACAGCGTAAGTAAAACAGGAGATACAGAATGTTTGGGCAGAGGATACATAAAAAGTGGAAAAACATTTTCTAAAACTTTCTTTTCCACTTTCCCTGTTCATCCTACAGAGCCTTTGGGAGTTGGAGGGATTGTGGGGATTGTGGCTGCTGTGCTGATGCTGATTCTGATTGTGATTATTGTTTATATAACTAAATGTTGAGGGTCAAGCTCATTGTAAGTAAGGGGAATGGCACCCCCCCTTCACACACAGGTATTGTTGCATAGGGCCTGAAATTGCTAGCAATGCCCCTGGTTGTGCCTGAAATTTTTGTTGCTTGTTTTTTATGTACGTTTTTCTAGATAAAGTTTTGTAAAGAATATTTGTTTCATTCTTTGTATGTTTAAATATGACTAAATGTATATTAGAATTTTAATAGGTTTACAGGTAACCCTTTAATTTAGGTCACAATTCATGCTATTAACTACTGGTGTATTACCTCCCTATTATTACATTATTAACAGTTCATCAGTAGTTACAAAGTGTGACCTTATTTTGTATTCCTAATCTTACACAAAACCTAAACCCTGCGAATTAAAAGTTTATTCAGCTAGTAGTGATAAATAATGGTTTGTTAATATTATGAAATGTGACCTAAACTAAAGTGTTCCCAGTTTACACCAGTCGTCTTTGCCATTTTAGTTAGTTTTTTTGTTAGTATGTGCATGTCTTTAAATAATCTGTGATCTGCCTAATGCTGATGATACACAGGCCAACTTTGAGCAATGTTGTCTGGCAATTTTAGTGTGATGTTGCTTGGCTATCTTCATATTAAGAATGGGCAACAACGTTGTATTTGTGGCCCATTGCCCTAGTTGCCCTGTATCTCATCTGGTTGCCCATTTAAAGTATCATTTCCCAAAGTTGCCCAGCCACATTGCTCAAAGGGTTGAATGGTATCCTGAAGCACCACAACTCAAAAAATGATCCCTCACTCTCTGAATTGTATGCATTTAACAGCTTAAATTATCTAAGTATTTGTTTTGTTGTCTTAAGTTCAATGTGGTTTCAATGATTTACTTCTTTTTTTGTTTTACTTTATTTGTCATTTTTTAGGGACCTAGTAACAAATGCATGCATTAGAAATTGACTTTTTTTCAAACATATTGGAAACTTTACAGACACATATTATGAACTTTAAATTGAAATTAGAACCTATAAATGCACTTAGTTTATCATCAAATAAATCAATAAATTATTAAGTGTCTGCATAATACGTTTTCTTTTCTACATTTTCAAGGCTTATACATTTTTGTTTCATTCTGCTAAACAGACCAACAAGAGACTATTGATGATTATTATTATTAACTATTCCTTTTCATTTGAAATGTCTCATTAAAATGTCTACAGACCCATAAATGTGATCCAAGATCAGGTAAAACTATGAAACCGGTTTATGAATGAATGTGGTCGCCCCCATTAAGGTAAAGTTGGTTCTATTAGCATATTCAGACTTTCTCCTTAGCAATATATCATTCATTCATTCATTTTCTTGTCGGCTTTGTCCCTTGCGGGGTCGCCACAGCGGAATGAACCGCCAACTTATCCAGCACGATTTTACGCAGCGGATGCCCTTCCAGCCGCAACCCATCTCTGGGAACCTCCACACACACATTCACACTCATACACTATGGACAATTTAGCTTACCCAATTCACCTGTACTGCATGTCTTTGGAATGTGGGGGAAACCGGAGCACCCGGAGGAAACCCACGCGAACCCAGGGAGAACATGCAAACTCCACACAGAAACGCCAACTGACCCAGCCCAGCCGAGGTTCGAACCTGCGACTCAGCGACGTTCTTGCTGTGAGGCAACAGCACTACCTACTGCGCCACTGCGTTGCCTCTTAGCAATATAATTTTAGAAAACTATTCTTAATAGTGAAATCATATTAGCAACCAATGACTATGAAAATACAGCATTGTTCAGTCAATTAAACAGTGCTAATGTTGTTTTGAAATCATACTAACATGCGATTACAGACCCAATACTCAAATTAGTGTTGTAAACAATATAGGGAGTGCTAAAATGTACAAATATGCGAATATAAAACCAACTTTACCTCGATGTCACCTCCTAAAACGTTTCGGTTGTTTAAAATCACTTGATTTTGTTGACGTGCGAAATTCCGATGGAGGGCAGTAAGTAAAAAAACGAAATGGAAGACATATAGACTGGAAAGTGCGCATTTTTGCTAACCATATTTTAAAAGAGATATAAATTAAAAATAAGCCCATATGTTGGGAATCGGCGACGCAGTGGCGCAGTAAGTAGTGCTGTCTCCTCACAGCAAGAAGGTAGCTGGTTCGAGCCTCGGCTGGGTCAGTTGGCGTTTCTGTGTGGAGTTTGCATGTTCTCCCTGCGTTCGCGTGGGTTTCCTCCGGGTGCTCCAGGTTCCCCCACAGTCCAAACACATGCAGTACAGTTGAATTGGGTAGGCTAAATTGTCTGTAGTGTATGAGTGTGAATAAGTGTGTATGGGTGTTTCCCAGAGGAGGGTTGTGTCTGGAAGGGCATCCGCTGCGTAAAACGTGCTGGATAAGTTAGGGGTTCATTCCTCTGTGGCGACCCCAGATTAATAAAGGGACTAAGCCGAAAAGAAAATGAATGAATGAATGTTGGGAATGATCTTTATATTATGAAGACAACCTGTTTTTTACTGAACTGAAATATTGCCTGCTATCGAGGCAGTAGACAGGCTGTTAGCTACTTAAATGAAAAAAAATACATAGTATTTCGAATCATACTATAATTTATTACTTGAATTAAACGGTCATAGTATTTATATGGTTAAACACAACTGTAGTCAGTACCGTTTTTCGTTTCTAGGGCGCCAACCACCTGCAGGGGGCGCCAAAATCATCTATATTACATATATGCTGTACTTACACAAGCCATATGACATTTGAGTTAAAATTTTCCATGTACCCTCATTAAAATAAGTATGCATTTCTTAATACCAGACCTGTACCTTGAACTAAATTTTTTTCTCTTTTTCTATTTATAATTGGGAGCCAACTAACCAAAAGAGGAAAAAGCATTGATAATGTAAATGCAAAATAAAATAAATAAATATATAACGGATTAAAGTCCAAGAGAACTTCTGAAAAACCTAGTAAAGAGGTCTGCAATTTTCAAGTTATGAGTTTTGTTTTTTCTGTTGAACGCAAAAGAAATATTTCAAAGAATATTTGGAAGAAAAAAAAAAGCTGATGGTAAACAGACTTACACTATATAGAGCACAGGTGTCAAACTCAGTTCCTGGAGGGCTGCAGCTCTGCACAGTTTAGTTCCAACCCTAATTAAACACACTCGATTGAGTCCTTCAGGCTTGTTTGAGACCTACAGGTATGTTGAAGCAGGGTTTGAACTAAACTGTGCAGAGCTGTGGCCCTCCAGGAGTTTGACACCCCTGGTATAGAGGTTTATCATGTGACGGTTAAAAGGAAATGGTACATTAGGTGTGATTTTCTACATTCTATTGCTACTGCTTTGTGTGATTGTTTAGTCCTGTAGTTTAGTTTAGTCCTTTAACAACTGTTTACAGATCAGAGCCACAATGGAAAAAGATATTTTCATCTTCTGTTTGTTTTCTTGTTGGATTACACAAATCTGGTCCAGTGGTAAATATATATTTGTTGTGTTTTGCTGTGATTTTTGACTGTAGCTGTGAAATAACTGAAATCATTCAGCGTAGAGATATGGATCTGTAGAACTACTTTAGCTGTGCATTTGTCAGAAATTAACAGCACATAGAATACTCAGAATCAAGCATTCAACAGACTGCAGTAAACTATTTTAATTTGAAATAGATTTTTACTGTTCTGCATTGCGGTTTGGAATAAATAAGATGTGCAGTGGCTGATGTTGAGTGTGTGCTCTTCATTTCTGTTAAACAACCACATAAAAATGTTAATGATAATGAGTCCAACACACAGAATTCTGACCTATTTTAGTGGAATACATTTACAGTGTGCATAAATATGACTGTTTTAAGGGTAAGCTATATACACACAAATAGTTTTTGCCTATCTGTATTTGGAGGTTTTGAGCTTCTCAACTACTAAACTTTTACTAAACCAAACAGCTAGCAAATTATTTACACATCCCTAGTTCAAACCAGCAACCTTAATCTTTAATTGCATTTCTGATGCTAAATATTGAAGAAATACTATCAGTTCATGATGTTCAATCCTCTTGTGTGGTGAAATATTTGAGCATGAGAAAACTGCTAAAATATTCTGTATGACCTTGATGACAGAACAGACCGACACATTCACTTCATTCATTCATTCTGTACTGAACCGTATTGAATTGATATTGTTTGCAGGAATTACCTCATTAGAAACAGCCCCTACAGTTGTGGCAGGGAAAAAGGGAAGCGAAGTCATCCTCACCTGTGAAAATTCAGCCCAAAACATGAAGGATATGGATTTTATCAGCCAATTTGAAAGAATCAAACTCTGTGAAGCTGACGCTGAAGTGTGTTCTCTCCGGTACTACAGAAAAGGAGCGTGTGACGTGCTCATCAAGGATCTGGTCTTCAGTGATGCCAGGACTTACATTCTGAGAGTCTATGACAACAATTATGAAGCTAATCAGAAGACTTTCCATCTTCATATTCATGGTGAAGTCCAAAACTGATCAACTGTGGACTTTTTGAATGATTACATTCATAAAATTGTGTCTTGACTGGCACTCTGTGTGTTTCTGTTTCTCCTCAGATAAGATTGCTGTGCATATAGGCAAAGCGGTAAACCTGGACATTCTGTTGTCTGATGCTGAAAAAGTGGAGAAAGATGTAAGCGGATTGTGGGAGCTGGTGTGGAGCAGAACTCATGGAGTCCAGAGCGATCGACTCGATGTCAATGATGTAAACCTGATCATTAAAGCCTTTATGGCCAGCGATGCAGGAACATACAGAGTTCTGGACTTTAAAGGAGAAACCTGGATCACTGTGGATGTCACAGTCACAGGTGAGAGACACTCATTTCTGAAATATCATGAGCGTTTATTCATCATGATTTGAGCAGCAAACTAATGCTGGCGCTTTCAATACATTCTGCAGAATCTACAAGATCAGGCCAGAATGGAAATCAAGGCAAGGATGAGGATGAAATAGCAATGGGCAATAGCAGTGGACAACACTGTAAGTAAAACAGGAGGCATTGAGAGATCTACAGAATGTTTGAGGAGAGGATACATGAAAAGTGGAAAAATACTTCTAAAACACTTAACTTTTTTAAAATTTTTGCTTGTTTGTAATCAGCCAGTGTTTTAAAATAATTTGGCTTGTGGTTTTTGAATTTTTAGTTTTTTAATGTGTAATTGTAACTGATGTGTCCTTTTTTCCATTTTATCATTTTGTTAGTACATAATTTTGGGCAACCCTGGTTGTATAAATGTACTTTCAAAATAAACTTTAACTCATATCGGTGTCACATTACAATACACCGGCACTAATATGCATTAAATAATGCTTAACTAATGGAAAGTGTAAAGTTCATGAAGACGTAAACCAGTTATTAATAATTCCTGGATCTGGAACAAACATATATTCTGTATGATTTATACAGTAAATAATCTCTTAATAGTTAAATAAGTCATGATGCATTAATGCCCTATTATTACACAGCTGTCTGGAATACTTGATTCTGATTGGTCAATTGTTACATATATGTTATCCCAGATAACAACTGCCTGGATGTACTGTATCCTAGAGCTGCACGATTCTGGCTAAATTGAGAATCGCGATCTTTCTGCTTAAAATAAAGATCACGATTTTCTCACAATTCTTTAGATGTAAAATAAAGGTAATATGAGTCGGCTATTATTATTGTTATTTCAGAATACAACTATTCATAATTCTGATGTTGAATTATTGTGTTTGAGACCTATGCTTGCAATCTGTCATTGACAACATTGTTAGACCATTTTTTTCTACTGGTAAAATCAGACTATTTCAGATTCCCTCTTGCATTATATTCAACATTATATAGGCTAGAGTAGTTATACTGACACTGTTAAACATTTATTCTCATGCACAGCACTCTGTGTTCGCTGTGAAAGAAAAACATATTAAATGCTTGTCCTGATCATTACTCTAAAATGCAATATGATTATTTAAATGATGTGCGTGCGCTTTCGGTTTCATTTTTACTGCTAAGTGCTGTTCATACTTCCCGCGCGGCTCCCAAACGATCGCTCTGTGCCACAAACTGAATGTTATTTACAAGTTTATTACCTGTTATTCACAGCCTATGCAGGTTCTGTTCACTAAAGTAGACTTTGTTCACAGGCGCGCGCCCGCCCTCTCTGTGGTAACAGCTCACGGTCAGCTCACGTCACTTGTGATTTCGCGGCCACGAATACATCATTACATGAAGACAGAAATTAAATTTTTGGTTGAATTATACCTTATTAATACAGTATATGACTCTTTCAACACCATTTGGAGGTGTCCACGTTGCCGAACATTGTATGCAAAACAACGTGAAGACTTCCGTCTTTGCTTCTCTCCAGAACTTGAAAATATGATTGGCAGAATCGTATAAATGCTGGATTAAGATCGTCTATGGGGTCGAATCGAGATCGCAATCTTTTTACGATTAATTGTGCAGCTCTACTGTATCCCTCACATAACATATTAATTAATGATGTAAATTAATACATTATCACAATAGTCAAGCACTAGTTTATTATTAGCTAATGGTATAGGTGCAGTATAAAGTTTGACACCCAGTAGTTGAGGTATTGCACTCCTAGATCAAAACAAATGCCAAAAGGTTGCCAGATTGAGGCCCAAGGTGCAAGTCTGACTATCGAGCCTAAAGGCTAATTTAAGTCATCTTTTAAATAAAAGCAACGGCATGTGATAGAAGATATATTTTCCATATAAAGGTTTTAACCAACACCTCGAAATGACATATTAAAAACGGCTTTTATTTCTCACAGCTGAACAACAGGATAAACTGACAATGATGAGCTCAGGTACAGCTCATGAGCTTTATTCAGTGTTAACCGCTAATAATGTGAGTCTGAATGCTGTTTTACAGGACATTTATTGCCATATACTGAAAGCAGCAGCAGATAGTTCAGCTCAGATCTAGAAAATAAAATAAATTAAAACTAACATTGGGAGGGTTAAAAGAACCAAAACAAAGACAGTGTTACGGAACGTAACAAACATTTTCAAAGCAGAATATCTGACTTCAGCATTGTTTTTCAGATAAACAAGAATGTTCACTGAGCATATTTCTGAACTATCTGCAAACATATTATGGTGTTTTATGCTTTTAAAGAGTCAAAAACTTACATACAGCACCTTTAAAGGGAGCATTATGTTAGGTTATACCTGTTGAGGGACAGGACTGTTACATAGTTGTGTTATATGCCATTGTGGTTATGGTCTTTGAATTAGTTAGTCTAGTGTCTCATCAAGTCACAGCATAAGGAAACCTTTGCAAATCATTAGCTAATGTTCAATTAAAGCAGACAATTTAAAGTTGAACCACCAGAAAACCAGAGGGCCAAACTATTTAATGTTAAACTCAAATGAAAGAATCATGTTTAATTTCAATTGTACATGTGTACTATTCTTATAGGGAGTTTTAGAGGAAATGAGCTGAGCAATAACTTGCTTATCATGCATAGTAATTATTAATTATTTAGTAATAATTTTTTTCTGATTTGAAAGGTTTGCAAATGTTTTCTTGTATCAGAAATAGAACTGAATGAAGAATGCTAATAAGCAAACAGCTGATTGTGGAAAAATATTAAGTAAGTCCGTCTTTTCTGTCAACAAACATTCTTCAAAATATCTTTGTGTTCAAAATGCATACTGGTTTGGAACATGTTAAATGAACAGTTATTTTTTTATTTAATTATCCCTTCAACTTGTGTAAACATGGTATATTTATTGACACACACAGTTTTGTCATCCAGGTGTCTATGCAAGCTAAAGTAAACCAAGTCTCCACTGTAACAAATGGCTGTAAAAATTACAGCATTTTTTTACAGCAGCTGACTGTTTTTCTAACAATACAGCATTTGGCTGTAAAATTTGTAAATTCTGCGGTCACGTGACAGTTTAACCGAAGAATACAGAATACTGCTGTAAATTTCAAATCTTGCAAGGCATTATGGGATATTCAACGGTCAAGACAAGAGGAAGAGTGATTCACGTCTGTGGTAAGTGTATTCTTTCTTTTTAATTGATTTTGTTTCCATCTTATATATATATATATATATATATTAATAGATGCGTGTGTGTGTTATGTAAGTTGAACCCCCGACTTGCGTCTCTACATTAAGTATGTTTTAGTTAAAACATTTAATAAACTTTGTGCTGATTAGCACACTTGTCATGATTTATTATGGTGTAAATTGACAAGCATCATCTTTACACATGTCTAAATGTAAACCCTTTCAATGTAAAGTCTTTGCTAAACCGCAGTCAACCTTAGTTAAACGGAGGATGTCAATCAAATTGATTCTGAATAACGTTAGTGCTTAGTACAGCTAAAATATTTGACATGCATTTCTGCCGGCGGGAAGCCTAACCGTGCGTCGAAATTCACTCGCGCCGCCCTACCGAACCAAGCCGTGCATTCACAGAACCGCCGGAGAGCAGCATTCGGTTTTGTATCGACGGACTTGACATTACCCATATATGGTTCGCTACGGCCTGGATCTAGTGGTCCGATCTGGTGTTTCTTTCCGGTTTATTACCGAGGCTCACGGTGAGCAATTGTATCGCTAAAGAACGTAGCTGTTTGCTGTGAGGTATCATTTCAGAATGTGGATTCCTGAATGTGCCACAAATGGATGTCGAACTCTTGGTGAGTTTTCATGCTTGTTCATATTTGGCGCGTCTTGATTGCCGTTCACTCCGAAGTTATGATAACTGAGATTACAGTGTGATATGGAAATCATGTTCGTGTGGACAAACTACAATCGTTTAGGATTATCATAAATAGCACAGCGAGAGTTGGGTTTTGGAAGGAGCGAGTGTATATCTCTGTTCCCAAGTGCGCTCGCACGCGTTACCAGAACTGATTATGCTCGAGGTTGACTAGTAAACAAACGTTGTACAATTCTGCAGTACTGATTTGAACTGTCATGTTGAACGTTGCATTGTGCGTTCACTGCGTTGTGAGGATCTGACTACATTCCTTTCTCATCTAAAGACACATTTGAAAGAGGGCAGAGTTTTTAAGGGTTGGCCTTCATAGAGGTAAAGTTGGTTTTATATTCGCACATTCGTTCATTTAGAAGTCTATGTATTGTTTACCATGTTACTTTGAATATTCGATCGGAATTAGCATGCAATATGACTTCAAAACAACATTAACACTGTATAATTGACTGTGAACAATGTTGGACTTTGATAGTCTTTGGCTGCTAATATGATTTCCCTATTTAGAACTTGCAAAGAATACTTTTATGAAATTATATTATTAAGGAGAAAGTCTGAATATCCCAATATAAAACCAACTTTACCTCTATTTGGCCTTCTGGATCCTTTGTTAAAGCTACAGTATGTCACACTAAAAATGTTAATGTTTTTTTTTATCTTTTATATAGGTGTACCACGCAGCTGACAAACACTGTACCCACGACAAATGTTTCTTGGTATGTGTACATTAATTTTCTAATATAACAACTTTAACAGTTATTTTTGTAAGATGGTTAAGCTGTTTTAATATGTTCCTGTTGGTTTCTGTCTCTAGGGATGTTTATTTTGTGTTCTATTTTGAAGTACGTATTTTGTAGCGTTCTGTTGGCTAACAGGATTTACATTTCAGTGTGAGTATGTGTTTAGTTACTGTATACTCTGTTTAATTATATATGTAATTAATTATTTTATAAAATTTTGTTATACTGTTTAATTCCTTAGGGCAGCCCGGTGGCGCAATGGGTAGCGATGTCACCTCACAACAGTTTGCTGGTTTGAGCCTCGTTGGGTCAGTTGGTGTTTCTGTGTGGAGTTTGCATGTTCTCCCCGTGTTGGTGTTGGTTTCCTCCGGGTGCTCCAGTTTCCCCCAAAGTCCAAACACATGCGCTATAGGTGAATTGGGTAAGCTAAATTGTCTGTAGTGTATGTGTGTGAATGACTTTGTATAGGTGTTTCCCACTGATGGGTTGCAGCTGGAAGGGCATCTGCTGCGTAAAACATATGCTGGATAGGTTGGCGGTTCATTTCGCTGTGGCGACCCCTGATTAATAAAGGGACTAAGCAGAAAAGAAAATGAATAAATTTTTAATTACTTATTGTTTTTAATATGTCATTAACTTTGCTTTAAAATTATTTCATTGACTTAGTAAACTGGACATTAAATGTTCTGTTGAATTCATTCATTCATTTTCTTTTCGGCTTAGTCCGTGCATTAATCCGGGGTCACCACAGCGAAATGAACCGCCAACTTATCCAGCATTTGTTTTATGCAGCAGATGCCCTTCCAGCCACAACCCATCTCTGGGAAAGTTCTGTTGAATTGTTCTGTTACAAAAATTACTATTGTCACATCTGGAATTGATTGTTTTAGGAGACTCTTTGTCGAATGGGCAGTGGATGCTTACAGTTGAAGGGGATGTTTTGTGTGAGGCCATTCAGCGCATCTTCAGGCCTGGCAGTTCTGTTTGCATCTTATTATACCAGAAGGATGCATGTACACTTGAGTTCATTCAGAGGTAATGGTTGAATTCTGTATCTGCATTTTACATTATGTACATGTGTTTCTTAATATCTCTATAATTTGTTAATCCATCTTTTAAGTACACACAGTGTTTGTCAACTTAAGATATGAAATTGAGCTTTTTTCTTTTAAGAGCAAATTATTTAAATGTTACCCTATTTAACACTGGCTAGATAATAGGTTAAAGGGGTAGTTAATTCATTCACCCTCTCCCATCTCCCGTAAGTGTTTCCAAACCTTTGAGTTTCTTTCTTCTGTTAAATGCAAAAGAAGATATTTTGAAGAAAGCTGAAAGCCTGTAACTATTGACTTGCACTGTGAGAAAAAACAACAATACTTTGGATGTCAATGGTTACAGGATTCCAACATTCCAACAAACTCTAAAAAGGTTTGAAATAAGTAAAGAGTAAGTTAATGATTGCAGAATTTTCATTTTTGGGTGAACTATCCCTTAAAATGGGTATTTTAGATAATAATATCTTTAACTTTTAACAAGTAAGGTTCTGATGACTGGGGTTGAGAAATCCTTGTGAGATACAATTAGAAAAATATGACTGCCTTAATCAAAAGCAAAAAGTGAAGTTTTCAAATCTGAACTAGACATTTTCTGTTTTATAATCCTTCAGGCACTTCATAGGTACCAATCCAAAAGAAACAAAGCCTTTTAAGGGAAAGGTGCCATCCAAAAAAACAGGACAGCTCAAAAGAAACAGGCTGATGTGAACCTCATGGCGCTACTCTTCTCTCTAAATTGATGGACTTTCAGTGGAATTTGTGAAATGTAAGAATCACAACACACACAAACCAAGATTATTTTTTCCTTTTCTTTATAACTTAATTGTACTCATTCTGTCTCTCACTGTGTCTGTCATCTCTCCATCTATCTGTATTTGTCATCTCTCAGTTTGTCTGTATCTGTCATCTTTCCATCTGTCTGTGTCTGTATCTCTCCATCTGTCCGTTTGTATCTGTCATCTCTCCATCTGTCTATGTCTGTCATCTGTCTGTGTTTGTCATCTTTCCATCTGTCTATGTCTGTATCTGTCTATCTGTATCTGTCATCTCTCCATCTGTCTGTATCTCTCCATCTGTCTGTGTCTGTATCTGTCTATCTGTATCTGTCATCTCTCCATCTGTCTGTATCTCTCCATCTGTCTGTGTCTGTATCTGTCTATCTGTATCTGTCATCTCTCCATCTGTCTGTATCTCTCCATCTGTCTGTGTCTGTATCTGTCTATCTGTATCTGTCATCTCTCCATCTGTCTGTGTCTGTATCTGTCATCTGTCTTTCATCTCTCCATCTGTCTGTGTCTGTCATCTGTCTGTGTCTGTATCTGTCATCTCTCCATCTGTCTGTGTCTGTCATCTGTCTGTGTCTGTATCTGTCATCTCTCCATCTGTCTGTGTCTGTATCTGTCTATCTGTATCTGTCATCTCTCCATCTGTCTGTGTCTGTATCTGTCTATCTGTATCTGTCATCTCTCCATCTGTCTGTATCTCTCCATCTGTCTGTGTCTGTATCTGTCATCTGTCTTTCATCTCTCCATCTGTCTGTGTCTGTCATCTGTCTGTGTCTGTATCTGTCATCTCTCCATCTGTCTGTGTCTGTATCTGTCTATCTGTATCTGTCATCTCTCCATCTGTCTGTATCTCTCCATCTGTCTGTGTCTGTATCTGTCTATCTGTATCTGTCATCTCTCCATCTGTCTGTATCTCTCCATCTGTCTGTGTCTGTATCTGTCTATCTGTATCTGTCATCTCTCCATCTGTCTGTGTCTGTATCTGTCATCTGTCTTTCATCTCTCCATCTGTCTGTGTCTGTATCTGTCTATCTGTATCTGTCATCTCTCCATCTGTCTGTATCTCTCCATCTGTCTGTGTCTGTATCTGTCTATCTGTATCTGTCATCTCTCCATCTGTCTGTATCTCTCCATCTGTCTGTGTCTGTATCTGTCTATCTGTATCTGTCATCTCTCCATCTGTCTGTGTCTGTATCTGTCATCTGTCTTTCATCTCTCCATCTGTCTGTGTCTGTCATCTGTCTGTGTCTGTATCTGTCATCTCTCCATCTGTCTGTGTCTGTATCTGTCTATCTGTATCTGTCATCTCTCCATCTGTCTGTATCTCTCCATCTGTCTGTGTCTGTATCTGTCTATCTGTATCTGTCATCTCTCCATCTGTCTGTGTCTGTATCTGTCATCTGTCTTTCATCTCTCCATCTGTCTGTGTCTGTCATCTGTCTGTGTCTGTATCTGTCATCTCTCCATCTGTCTGTGTCTGTCATCTGTCTGTGTCTGTATCTGTCATCTCTCCATCTGTCTGTGTCTGTATCTGTCTATCTGTATCTGTCATCTCTCCATCTGTCTGTGTCTGTATCTGTCTATCTGTATCTGTCATCTCTCCATCTGTCTGTATCTCTCCATCTGTCTGTGTCTGTCATCTGTCTGTGTCTGTATCTGTCATCTCTCCATCTGTCTGTGTCTGTATCTGTCTATCTGTATCTGTCATCTCTCCATCTGTCTGTATCTCTCCATCTGTCTGTGTCTGTATCTGTCTATCTGTATCTGTCATCTCTCCATCTGTCTGTATCTCTCCATCTGTCTGTGTCTGTATCTGTCATCTCTCCATCTGTCTGTGTCTGTATCTGTCATCTGTCTTTCATCTCTCCATCTGTCTGTGTCTGTATCTGTCATCTGTCTTTCATCTCTCCATCTGTCTGTGTCTGTCATCTGTCTGTGTCTGTATCTGTCATCTCTCCATCTGTCTGTGTCTGTCATCTGTCCGTCTGTCTGTATCTCTCCATCTGTCTTTGTCATCTGTCCATCTGTATCTGTCATCTCTCCATCTGTCTGTGTCTGTCATCTGTCATCTCTTCATCTGTCTGTCATCTGTCCGTCTGTCTGTCATCTCTCCATCTGTCTGTGTCTGTCATCTGTTTGTCTGTCTGTGTCTGTATCTGTCATCTCTGAATCTGTCTGTCATCTGTCATCTCTTCATCTGTCAGTCATCTGTCCGTCTGTCTGTATCTCTCCATCTGTCTTTGTCATCTGTCCATCTGTATCTGTCATCTCTCCATCTGTCTGTGTCTGTCATCTGTCATCTCTTCATCTGTCTGTCATCTGTCCGTCTGTCTGTCATCTCTCCATCTGTCTGTGTCTGTCATCTGTTTGTCTGTCTGTGTCTGTATCTGTCATCTCTGAATCTGTCTGTCATCTGTCATCTCTTCATCTGTCAGTCATCTGTCCGTCTGTCTGTATCTCTCCATCTGTCTTTGTCTGTCATCTGTCCGTCTGTCTGTCATCTCTCCATCTGTCTGTGTCTGTCATCTGTTTGTCTGTCTGTGTCTGTATCTGTCATCTCTGAATCTGTCTGTCATCTCTTCATCTGTCAGTCATCTGTCCGTCTGTCTGTATCTCTCCATCTGTCTTTGTCTGTCATCTGTCCGTCTGTCTGTCATCTCTCCATCTGTCTGTGTCTGTCATCTGTTTGTCTGTCTGTGTCTGTATCTGTCATCTCTGAATCTGTCTGTATCTGTCATCTTTTCATCTGTCTGTCATCTGTCCGTCTGTCTGTATCTCTCCATCTGTCTTTGTCTGTCATCTGTCCGTCTGTCTGTATCTGTCATCTCTCCATCTGTCCGTCTGTCTGTATCTGTCATCTCTCCATCTGTCTTTGTCTGTCATCTGTCCGTCTGTCTGTTTCTTTATCTGTCATCTCTGAATCTGTCTGTCATCTGTCATCTCTTCATCTGTCTGTCATCTGTCCGTCTGTCTGTATCTCTCCATCTGTCTTTGTCTGTCATCTGTCCATCTGTATCTGTCATCTCTCCATCTGTCTGTGTCTGTCATCTGTCCGTCTGTCTGTCATCTCTCCATCTGTCTGTGTCTGTCATCTGTTTGTCTGTCTGTGTCTGTATCTGTCATCTCTGAATCTGTCTGTCATCTGTCATCTCTTCATCTGTCAGTCATCTGTCCGTCTGTCTGTATCTCTCCATCTGTCTTTGTCTGTCATCTGTCCGTCTGTCTGTCATCTCTCCATCTGTCTGTGTCTGTCATCTGTTTGTCTGTCTGTGTCTGTATCTGTCATCTCTGAATCTGTCTGTCATCTCTTCATCTGTCAGTCATCTGTCCGTCTGTCTGTATCTCTCCATCTGTCTTTGTCTGTCATCTGTCCGTCTGTCTGTCATCTCTCCATCTGTCTGTGTCTGTCATCTGTTTGTCTGTCTGTGTCTGTATCTGTCATCTCTGAATCTGTCTGTATCTGTCATCTTTTCATCTGTCTGTCATCTGTCCGTCTGTCTGTATCTCTCCATCTGTCTTTGTCTGTCATCTGTCCGTCTGTCTGTATCTGTCATCTCTCCATCTGTCCGTCTGTCTGTATCTGTCATCTCTCCATCTGTCTTTGTCTGTCATCTGTCCGTCTGTCTGTTTCTTTATCTGTCATCTCTGAATCTGTCTGTCATCTGTCATCTCTTCATCTGTCTGTCATCTGTCCGTCTGTCTGTATCTCTCCATCTGTCTTTGTCTGTCATCTGTCCATCTGTATCTGTCATCTCTCCATCTGTCTGTGTCTGTCATCTGTCCGTCTGTCTGTATCTGTCATCTCTCCATCTGTCTTTGTCTGTCATCTGTCTGTGTCTGTATCTGTCATCTCTCCATCTGTCTGTGTCTGTCATCTGTCCGTCTGTCTGTATCTGTCATCTCTCCATCTGTCTTTGTCTGTCATCTGTCCGTCTGTCTGTTTCTTTATCTGTCATCTCTGAATCTGTCTGTCATCTCTCCATCTGTCTGTGTCTGTCATCTGTTTGTCTGTCTGTGTCTGTATCTGTTATCTCTGAATCTGTCTGTCATCTGTCCGTCTGTCTGTCATCTCTCCATCTGTCTGTGTCTGTATCTGTCATCTCTCCATCTGTCTGTGTCTGTCATCTGTCTGTGTCTGTATCTGTCATCTCTCCATCTGTCTGTGTCTGTATCTGTCTATCTGTATCTGTCATCTCTCCATCTGTCTGTATCTCTCCATCTGTCTGTGTCTGTATCTGTCTATCTGTATCTGTCATCTCTCCATCTGTCTGTATCTCTCCATCTGTCTGTGTCTGTATCTGTCATCTCTCCATCTGTCTGTGTCTGTATCTGTCATCTGTCTTTCATCTCTCCATCTGTCTGTGTCTGTATCTGTCATCTGTCTTTCATCTCTCCATCTGTCTGTGTCTGTCATCTGTCTGTGTCTGTATCTGTCATCTCTCCATCTGTCTGTGTCTGTCATCTGTCCGTCTGTCTGTATCTCTCCATCTGTCTTTGTCATCTGTCCATCTGTATCTGTCATCTCTCCATCTGTCTGTGTCTGTCATCTGTCATCTCTTCATCTGTCTGTCATCTGTCCGTCTGTCTGTCATCTCTCCATCTGTCTGTGTCTGTCATCTGTTTGTCTGTCTGTGTCTGTATCTGTTATCTCTGAATCTGTCTGTCATCTGTCCGTCTGTCTGTCATCTCTCCATCTGTCTGTGTCTGTATCTGTCATCTCTCCATCTGTCTGTATCTGTCATCTCTTCATCTGTCTGTGGTTTGTCCGTCTGTCTGTCTGTATCGGTCATCTCTCCACCTGTCTGTGTCTGTCATCTGTCCGTCGGTCTGTCTGTATCTGTCATCTCTCCATCTGTCTGTATCTCTCCATCTGTCTGTGTCCGTCATCTGTCTGTCTGTATCTGTCCTGTCATCTCTCCATCTGTCTGTGTCTGTATTTGTCATCTCTCAGTCTGTTTATCGTGTTGTACTTTATCTAATATGTTTTTCTCTTTGATTCTAGGAACTCTTATGGAGCATCCAGTGATGGAGCAGTACCTGGAGCGGATTTGTTGTACACCTCTATGGACTCACTTGGGACCTTTGGACCAAAAATGTTAAATGTATGTTTTAAATAAACGTTGACCTTCAAGCTAACGTGAGTTTTTTTCTCTCTCTTTTTTTTTAGAAGTAATAGATGATTGAATTGTTTTAAGCAACACTTAGTACAGTTAAATTGTTAAGAGCTAAAGGAGTTAATAGTTTACAGTACAACACTTTAAATTTAACATTTTAAACTCTTACAATTTACAGACATTCCAGTATTTTACTGTATAAAAATACAGTAGTTGTAAAAAATACAGTAAATGACAAATTAACTTCCCTGTAAATTTTACAGTAAACAGCTGGCAGCAGGGTTGCCAGCCAGTTGCTGTATTTTTTACAGTAGCAGTGCTGTAATTTAATTTACAGGAAAATGCTGTAATTTAATTTACAGGAAAATGCTGTAATTTAATTTACAGGAAAATGCTGTAATTTAATTTACAGCAAAATGCTGTAATTTAATTTTACAGGAAAATGCTGTAATTTAATTTACAGCAAAATGCTGTAATTTAATTTACAGCAAAATGCTGTAATTTAATTTTACAGCACTGCTACTGTAAAAAATACAGCAACTGGCTGGCAACCCTGCTGCCAGCTGTTTACTGTAAAATTTACAGGGAATTTTTTACAGTGTCTTTTAAAGTCCAGCACATTGCGGTTTGATGCTATGAGGCTGTAAACCCATAGCTATATTTCTGTGAAGTCAAGCGGAAACATTTTTACTTTCACTTACTGCATTGTTCAGGAGGCTGTTTGACCCCTGCAAACAACAGACTCAATGAACAAAATTATTTTCATCTTAAGTGCATTTTCATGCTGGATTATGCAAATTACATGCATTGGTAAATATCTTTTTTTTTTTTACTTGACCACATCAGCCTCAACTGTATAGTTATTAACCTCCAAAGGATCTGTGTGTAAATGTTTCTCCAGATGCGTCAGTACGAGTTCAGCTGGGAGAATCTGCGACTCTAAACTGCAGTATGAGAAACCGATATGAAGTTGCCTGGTATCACCTCAGTTCAGAACAACTCAATCTGCTGATTTCAGTCAAGAAAGACACAAGCGGAAGAAAACTTCTGACTAACTATAATCTAAACCGCTCTCGGCTGAACATTACTGCAGATACTGGGATCACCACAGTCTCTCTGACCATTTCTGGAGTTGCAGAGTCAGATTTGGGGCTTTATTACTGTGGAACTAAGTCTAACGCCCCTGAGATGTATTTCAACAAACCCATCAGACTAGAGGATTGGAGAAAAAAACACTCTATTGAAGAAGGAATAAGTAAGATGAACCATAGATGAGATCTGTACAATTTGTGATTTGGTTTAAACCCTTGCGTTGTTATCATTTACATCTAATAGTTCACAGGTCTATTTGAAACAGAAGAGCCAAAAGATGATATTGACATAACAGCATGTTTGTTGTTACCTTTTTCAATCATTTTATTTTTTAATATCACTCATTTTAGTTTTGATGAGTTCATGCTTGAATAAAATAAATTATTTATTTGGTTCAAAGTACAGCAAAAAAGAGAACATTTTGAAAAAAAAAATCAATTTAAATGTTTTCTCTTTTAATAATGATTTATTTAACATTTTTACACTTTACAAACATATCAAACAACCCTTATAAAATAAATAAATAAATAAATAAATAAATAAATAAATAAAAGGAAATAATAATAAGAGAACATAAAATAAACCCAAATACACAACTAAAAGAGGGGCAAATGTCTATATTTATGCAACAATCTCAATGTTACAATTCAAGTAGTGAAAGATTACAAACCGATGTAACATTATTATTATCAAGAGCTAGCAAGGGTGATCAGTCTCGATCCAGCTGGAGAGTTTAAATGTAAGGTAACGTTCTGTAATGTCTTTCTAATCTTCTCTAGTTTCACAAAATACAAAACATCTTTCAGCCACTGTACATACGAGGGTGGCTCTTCCAGTTTAATAAAATGACATGCCTATCAAGCAAAGTAAGAAAGGCCACAAAGTTTAAAAAGTGGGCAATGTATTATTATTATTAAAAAAAAATTTGTTTATTTTTTACATTTAATTTATTCCTGTGATATCAAAGCTGAATATTTATATTTCAGAATTTATTTCTCAACTGTTTAGTAATAAATCAGCATATTAGAATGACTTTTGGAAGATCATGACTGGAATAACGATGCTAAAAAGTCTGCTATTTTAAATAGGAAAATTATTTTTAAAATGTGCTGTTTTTGCTGTGAGGCAGCACGGTGGTGCAGTGGCACAGCAAGAAGGTCGCTGGTTCGAGTCCCAGCTGGGTCAGTTGGTGTTTCTGTGTGGAGTTTGCATGTTCTCCCCGTGTTGGTGTGGGTTTCCTCCGGGTGCTCCGGTTTCCCTCACAGTCCAAACACATGCGCTATAGGGGAATTGATGAACTAAATTGGCCGTATATATGTGAGTGTGTGTAAGAGTGTATGGGTGTTTCCCAGTGTTTGGTTGTGGATTGCGGATTGGTTGCCAGTTCATTCAGCTGTGGCAACCCCTGATTAATAAAGGGACTAAGCCGAAGGAAAATGAATGAATAAATGTTTTTGCTGTACTTTGGATCAAATAAACACATGCCTGTTGAGCAGAAGAGACTTACTATTCTTAAACTTAAACTCTACAGTCAGAAATATGAACTCAAATTAGTTATACTAGTAATAGTTAATTATAAATGTTTTTTTAAGCACCAAATCAACATAAAATAATGACTTAAGAAGGATCATGACTGGAATAACGATGCTAAAATTTTTTGATTTGAAATCACACAAATAAATGACATTTTAAAATACATTTAAAAACAAACCTGCTATTTTAAATAGTAAAATTGTTGAACTTTTCTTCTGTTTTTGCTGTACATTGGATCAAATAAATGCAGGTTTGGTGATCAGAAAAGACATTAAAATCTCACTGCTGTGTCTGTGTCTCTGCAGGTGGAGTGACAATGACGGAGCGTTTGCTGATGTTCGGTGGTCTTGCGTTGGCTATCTTTGTGTTTTTTCTGGCTACATTTCTCGCAGGAGGAATCATTAATCAGTATGGGCTGGCAGAAAGGCTGAGCTCCAGCAAAATGCTCAACTCTGATAAGACATAAATCAGCCGAATGACTCTTTATTGTGTGCTTTATTTTATCCTGAGCTTTGCATGCAATCTGTTGAGGACCACATCTTATAAGGAGATCTTTACAACAGAACAAAACCGAGATGTGATCACAAACTAAGCACTTGCAATCAATATACTTCACCCGCAGCTGTTTTTCAGTCATTTATAACCCCCATGTCCATGTCAAAACTATGATTGAGCTGTCATTGGTGACGACAATATAGCGGGTTAGTGTCTGCTTTTATATCTGGTGTCGGATTAATATATGCTGGTAGGGAAAATCTATTTGTTCGCTTCTGCTATTTATACTCTGATTTGCATTTCAATTCATTTATTTTTTCCACTTAACTGAAAATTAGAATTGAAACTGTATAAAAAGCAGACAAACATACTGACAGTTATAGCTATTGCACATTGTTATAAGTCAATAATGCTAATATTTGGCACAAATCCATCAATTTCCCCTTTCTGGCTGTTCTTTCTATGAATGAATTATGTCCATGCGTGTTTTCTTGTTGGTTAGTAACGCTATATTTCATTGCACAACAATTAATCTATCAGGCTTTTTGGCTAAAAAAAGAGAAATCACGGTTTAATTAGTTATTATTAGATTATTTGTAAATTTCTCCTATCCTGCTGTGCATGAACTAAGCTGTTGAATGGTCAGTGTATAAGGCGGCTAGGCTTTAGCTTCAATTTTAATTAAATTATTCTCTAATTGGTTGCGTATTATGTCGTGAATATACCCCTGTAATGCATACTGCAGTCTTTTTTTTTGTCTGGCTTTCTCAGATATCTCACCTGTTCGTCAAAAATGACTAATTATATCCTGGCAGTGTCTGACACCGGCACATACATATTGTAATAGACATGCCAGGCATGAAAGCTTGACAGTACTAGTACTAAGGAGAACGGGGCTTAGCGAAGGGTCAATTCACTGACACTGTGTGCATTATTTAGCTTATATTACCGGAGATGTTGCATTTAAGAGTTTATTAGTCAGATATTTGTCCTCCTCAAACTGCTCCTTCTTCCACATCTCCTCCAGAGCCTTCTGTTGTGTTTTGATGTGGTTTTTAAAAATTTTAAGAGGAACACTTTTGTACTTTTTAGGTACTAATATATACCCTTGATGTTAATGTGGAATTTTTAGGTTACAAATTTGTACCTTTTGAAAAGGTACCACTCCAGTGACAGCTCGCTTTATTTCTGAGAGTGTACACTTTAAAAAAATGCTGGGTTTCACACAATCAATTTGTGTTGGGACAACATTAAAAAATTAAGTTAAGTTGTATGTTTTTACAAATTTAAGTGGATTGCATATTTAGGAGCAATTCCATGCAAATGTCAACCTTGCCATGAAAAAAATTAAGTATTCGCCAAAATAGCGAAACCATTTCTGCGTTTTTTTGTGTAGGCTTGTATTTTACAGTGCTTTAAAAATACTCAAATGTCTCTGTCAGTGTTTTCAAACAATTATCTTTGATTTACAAAAGCCACACAAGTGGCAATTTCACATCCGTCATATCCACAACGAAGAGACGTCACATCCATAACAAAGCTTTTTCCTTATAAATGCAAAAATATAAAATCAAATAAAATCAATCATGTTTGTTCTATAGAGAGCTGACTCTTATCCTGTTGATGAGCATTATTTCTTTTGGGTTGTGCAGTTTAATTCACAGAATTTCTACAAAGCACGTTGTGTACTGTAAACTTTTTTCGTCACATCCATAACGCATGTTTATTTCCTTCATTTAAAATATAAAATAAATGTATATAAAATATAAAAAATAAATATATAAATAAATAAATATAAATGTTTACAGATTGATATTTTTCTGCTTCCACAACTCTGTGGTCAGTTGTTCTGGAAAATATAAACAGATCTTTCTATATGATGTTAACATGCTTCCTCTGTCAATTTATATTTTGAGATTTTACTGCAAATGTCACATCCATACTGCTGGAATTGCTCATAGAGTTCAGCATATATAAGTACACCCCTCACTAATCTCTCATTTAAATTCATAGGAAGCTATACAATATTATATATATATATATATATATATATATATATATATATATATATATATATATATATATATATATATATATATATATATATATATATATATATAGACATTAGATAAGTCAGTACTGAAGCCAAATCTAGAGCTCAACTAACAAAATAACTTACTATAATGATCTAAAAACTAGAACACCCAAATTTATATGTTATACAAAAATATTAAATACAAATTAAACAAAGAGGGAAAATCAAGAAATGCAAAAACATTGAAAATTTTTGTTGAAATTTTGTAGATTGTTATTTATTTTTGTTTGCAATATTTTGCTTAAATTTAATTGTATTATCTTTCAATTTCTAAATATGTTTGGTGACTAAAAAATTATTGTAATAAATATATCTGTTTAATAAAACTGTTTTGTTTAAATGCACTAAAATACACTGCCTATATTTACTGAGAAATGGGGAAACATTAATTTTCAAAATGGGATGTACTCAATTATGCTGAGCACTGTAAAACAATAAGGTTTCCCTGTAAAAAAAAACTCAGTTCATTTTAAACTTCATGTTATTGTTTGGAGAGCATTACGCCATATAGATGTTTCATCCTGTGACGTTTTTATGGAAGTGAAATTTTTCGGTTTTATTTTCAGGATTTGTTTTGTGCGATTGTTTGATCAACACTGTTGTGGATTAAAGACACAATGGAAAAGGTTATTTTCATCTACTGTTTGTTTTCTTGTTGGATTATGCAAATCTCATCCAGTGGTAGGGGAGAGTGGGGTAAGATGAGCCATTTTTTTACTAATGTGATTCTCATGATAAGGAAAATGAAGGCAGAAGTACAATAAAAGCATTTAAGTCTGAAACTAAATAAAGAATAAAGAAAGAACTAAATAAAGAAGACCTAACAATGACCGATTTAATAACCTAATAATAAACAATAGAATGACATGTAAAATGAAAAAGCTATATTTTTGCAACTTTCAGAATTGCAATTATCAGGAAATGCAGTTACATAACAACACGCATATCCGAAACCAACAGAGTTGACATGCTTGGGATTCTTGTCGAAAAACCTGCACTGATTTTACTATGACACTGAAATACTTTATGGCCAAGCAATCAATCAATGTTAACAAAGCAATAAGACAGCAAAGAAGCAACTCTGTTTCAAGTGTTTTTGTTTTCTTGATTGTGCTTATGGAGCGAAAGGTTGGTTTTACTTCCTTTTCCTGGAAATTATATGAAAATATCTTGGTTATATTTATATATTTTTAAACGTTTTTTTTATATTGTATATTGAATACTGCAGTATTTAGCATGCTATCCCATATCACATTTTTCTTTGATATTGCACAACCTTATTGTAAACAAGCAATGTGTTAATTCCAGTTTGAGATAGTTATTATTAACCTAGTCTAAAGGATCTGTGTATACTGTAAATGTTTCTCCAGATGCGTCAGTACGAGTTCAGCTGGGAGAATCTGCGACTCTAAACTGCAGTATGAGAAACCGATATGAAGTTGCCTGGTATCACCTCAGTTCAGAACAACTCAATCTGCTGATTTCAGTCAAGAAAGACACAAGCGGAAGAAAACTTCTGACTAACTATAATCAAAACCGCTCTCGGCTGAACATTACTGCAGATACTGGGATCACCACAGTCTCTCTGACCATTTCTGGAGTTGCAGAGTCAGATTTGGGGCTTTATTTCTGTGGGACAAAGTCTGACGCTCCTGAGATGTTTTTCAACAAACCCATCAGACTAGAGCTCCGGGATACTGGTAATATATATATTTTTTTCCATCTTGTTTTCTAAAGAATGTAGCAGAGCAGTGGTTTTCAATCCTGGTCCTTATTTAACAGTCCTGCTGCCCTATTTATCAAGTTTCTCAAAGTGCCATATTAGTCTTAAGTGCTGGGAATTTATGAAATTTACTACTACTTTCAAATTTAAGTAAAAGCAAGTTGTCAGATTTCATAAAAGTGCCATATAGTGCATTGATTTAATAAGTTAAATTGTTTTGGATGAAATACAGGCTCGGGATGGGCAAACTTGGTCCTGGAGGGCCGGTGTCCCTGCAGAGTTTTACTCCAACATTAATCAAACACACCTGCCTGTAGCTTTCTAGTCATCTCGAGGACACTGATTAGCATGTTCAGGTGTGTTTGATTAGTGTTGGAGCAAAACTGTGCACGACATTGGCCCTCCAGGATTGAGTTTGCCCATCTCAGGGCTAAACTATAATTATACTCAGCAAAATGTATAGACATAATTCTATTTTGATGCTTTAACATATATGAAAACACAGCCATGAAATAATATCAACTGCATAAACAGATAAAGAGTATTGCTGTTCTTTCACTTCAGAAAAATGACAGTAAGAGCTGAGTGATATGACACGATGCATAAACATGCATTAAACACTTATCCTCAGCAGTCTGAAATTGCCTACTACTCAGTAGGTACTGCATTTGAGTATGAATGGAACTCGGACGTAATCCGCCATTTTGTCATGAACGCATGACCTACCCACGTCAGTTGCATCGCTTCACTCCTATTCATGAATTCTCTCGCCGTGCATCATGGGATAGTGTATATAGGCTAGGATGCGCACTTCTAAATCTAGCCAGATGTAGTAGGTCATCCAGGTACTTCTGGCATACTGTTTTTTGAATTCTATAAATTCAGACATACTACTAGGCTTGAATACTGTTTTTCGCGTACTATATAGTATAGAAGTATGCGATTTCGGATGCAGCCACAGTGTGGCTGGCTTTAGCCAAAATACACAAGACGTGTTACTCACATAGTTTTAAACGGGGAAAAAAGTAATGACCAATATGGCCACTCCAATGAACATGGCCACGCCAATGAATAAAGCACCACCTTCTAGTACAGGATGCTCAGTGCAGACGTGTGTTTAGGACAGTTTCTGCAGCTTCATTCTCTGGGGTCGACAAACAAGATGGAATCTCATTGAATACTTGGTTTACAGACATGAGAAATATATCCACATAAAGCTTCAAATCTCTACTTTTAACTGAACCAACTAAACTTGAATGCAAATGTTTTTTTGTTTTTTTAATCTGTATGAAAGAAATGCAAAGTACAGTCCATCCTGTCCATATAAACTATTCTGAAAATATTCTTAAATGACGAAATCCAAAATCTTGTAATAGATAAGCATAGCTATAGCACTGTCCTACACTGTTGTGAATCACCTAAAATACTGACACTTAAGATTTACACACACTTCACTTTATTTATAATTATGACAGAGATTTGTGATAATACAATTTTAAGCAGCTTTGAGCCAAGAATATGTTTACCTCTGAGCACTGTTCATACTGTATGCGTCATTCTCAGATGCTTGATAAATATGGGCCCTGATCGTTATTCTTGTTTTATCAGCACATGAATGAAAGTTCATGCATTTATATGCTATTTATACTTTGAAATAGATACAAATGAGTAAAAATTCACATCATAAACACACACCTAAAGTTTGGACACACAGACTTTCTGTTATATGTTTTCTAAATGCCAATGTTTATAATTCATATTAATAAAAAAAGCCTAGAGGATAATCCTACACCATTCTCCCATATACAAGAAAATGAAAAATGTTTTGTTTGTTAATCTTAACCTACACATGTTTTTCTAATAGAAGAAACCAAAGCAGTTGACAGTACAGTTGACCGTAACACCACAGGTAACATCAGTTTCACTACTCTGTGTTTTATTTAATTCTACTCATCTACATCCAGCATTAATTATATTTCTGTTCTATATTTGTGTAGAAGACGTGAGCCTAAAAGAGCGTGCGTTGATGATTGGAGGAGTTGGACTGGCCATCGTCGTGTTTTTTCTCATTGCACTTATTGCAGGAGCATTAGTTCACCATCGAGGCTGGCAGAAAGGCTGGGAAGCAGCTAAACACTCATAATAAATCACAAATCAGCCAAATGATTCATCCCTGTGCTTTTCTTTTACATTGCACTTTGCATTGTAAACAGTGAGCAGTATTATAGGCCATTCATTACAATATAAAATCACTGTTTAAATACTTTTGATAGAAACTAATATGTTTTATGTAATGTTAGCCTTTCTTAACATCGTTGAACAATGAAAGTGATTTGTGTATTTGATTTGTGCATTACATTTTTTAACTGAAATAGGTTTGCATCTAAGAGAAAATATGAAGAGTTTAGATGCAAAATCCTTTAAATGCCGTCTGAAATTTCCATCAAAACTGAACATTTTTATCAGCCTCTTTGGTTTATGTTGAGTCATTTCACTTTAAAGAACATAAAAATAACTTATTCTCTGGCAAAAAAGTGATATTACTGGACCTACACACAGAAGCTTGATAAAAATGCTAATTTTAGAAGAAATTTTCAGACGGCATTTAGAGGTTTTTGCATCTGAACTCTTCATATGTAATCTGTTTATGGCATATGTCAAAAACCTTTAATCTCATCTATCTCTGTATAAATAATGACATTTGTACTTGGCATTAAAATAAAGGTGATTTTTTTTTTTTATCTAAAGTGTGTTTGTTGAGAGTTCAGATCAGATAAGCAGCAGTTAAATCAATAAATTGTGCATTAACCTAATGTTAGTAACCTAAAACCTGATCCTTTTTCAATGCTAAACCTCTTCAAAACTAACCGCATATATGCAATGATGTCAAATATGCCCTTACACTTGAGGGAAGAATTTGTTTTGACAACAGTAGTCAAAACAATGATGATTATTTCCTGACTCACAGCAACAAAACCACAAAATATGAGTTCAAATCTGACTGTGAGTGATAATAGAAGAGTGCTCCTCATGCTAACAGTCACTATTCACATATAGTCAACAACAATAATAAATAATAATAAACAATATGCACAATTTAAGTATGCATCATTTTAAAACTGTTTTGTCGAAAGTTACTTATTAATTCTAATAAATTACCAACTGGTTGAATGATGAACTGTGGAAACTTCATTGTACCAAAGACTATAAGATACATAAAGTGACTTTAATCACCTTCGTGTTCGTGTTTGTCACCAGTGCAGATTTGACCGTTTCGTGTCATTTCACGCCATCAGTCAAAACCTGAATACTGTGTCATGGTGAGAAACTAACCTAGAAGTTACTGACTAACTAAGTTTGTGAAAAAACAAGATAAATAAACTGTAAATAAATAAATAAACTATTAATAAAGATGCAGATAATATTTAGATATTATATTTAGGTATAATTCATTCATTCTTTTTGTTTTCGGCTTAGTCCCTTTATAAATCTGGGGTTGCCACAGCGGAATGAACCACCAACTTATCCAGCATATGTTTTATGCAGCGGATACCCTTCCAGCTGCAACCCATCACTGGGAAACATCCATACACTCTTACATTCACACTCATACACTACGGACAATTTAGCTTACCCAGTTCACCTGTCCCACATGTGTTTGGACTTGTGGGGGAAACCAGAGCACCCGGAGGAAACCCATGCCAACACGGGGAGATCATGCAAACTCCACACAGAAACGCCAACTGACCCTGCCGGGACTCAAACCAACGACCTTCTTGCTGTGAGGTGATCGTGCTACCCACTACGCCACCGTAGCGTCTTAGTTATAATTATATTTAATTATTATTTAGCCATATTACCATATGTTATTTTGTAGCTTTTGTGCATTTATAATTTCAGAAATAAATAAGGGGATTTTAATATGTGGGATTTAATATTTTGTTTATTTCTATGCTATGGACTCAAGGATATGAGAATACTGATGTCATTTCTTTAAATTAAAAACAAACAAAAATAACTATACATATCCTAAATAAAGTCTGTGAAAAGAATACTAAAAACTGCAACTTAATTGTACAATTTTAGTATTATTTATCTTTTATTAATTTAAAAAGCATTTATTTTAAATGTAGCTACCCGCCGGTTATTAAAACAGTCTACGCTTCCCAAATACTGATGTCCATGAGTTTAGTTTATTGAACACCGTGAAAACTAAAGGATTAACAAACAAATCCAAATATTTTACACAAACACAATCCAAAGGACATAAAAATAACCAAATAATATACAAACAATGTTGTTTCATTTACCGTGTTGGCCTGATAACCAGCAGTAGAATAAGCAGGAGCATTTTACAGGTGCTCGTATTGAGATCTCACTATATTGTCCACACAAACTCTTGCAGGTTATATCAATCAAGACCAATCATGTGACCTCCAACTCAAGCCAACCGGAAACAAGAAAATTTATAACATAAACAAACCAATACTTTTCCAAATAACGAAATATAAAAACAATAAACAACCAAAAATACAAGCTGACCGATCAGCGTCAGCTACATTAAATAATAGATTACATGTTATTACAATTAATGCATTTTGTTTTATTAAATTTATTAAATTATTTAATATATAAACTCATACATAAGATGTAATAATAATAAATTAATTTAAATATATTTAAGCTTACCTTGTATTATTAAATGTAATTATGTCTTAAATTCTAAAATATAGACTTTACTTTTTACATTTATAAGTTTTTCATAAAACTTTTTGCAGCCCCAAATCAAAAAATCTGACACTGTAATTCCTAATTATTACCCTTCATAATCAAATACATTCACCTTTTAAACCTTAGGTGCCCAAACCTTTTCTCATAAAGGGCCAAAAACCAAACTTGATCGAGGGCTGTGGGCCTAAGTTGAATATACCCAACCGTATTACCATAAATTTGCCATGTGTAATTTCCTAATTTATTTGCTATTATTTAAAAATAACTAGAAAACGTTGCTTTAAAACATATTAATTAATGATGCAGTATCATTTTTAACGTTTTATAATGAACATATTAAAGTAAAAACATAAACAATCCCATTTATAACACAAAGGAGATCAATGCTGGATACACTAGTCGAGCTGCTCCTGCCTTTACCTTGATTTGCTTGCTGATGTCTTGTGTATTGTCCTCTATCTGTCAAGTGGCAGTGTTTGCATTTTAAAAGTCTGATTTATTTACAACATTTAATTTTAGCTTGCTTTTTTGTAGCTCCTCAATAAAACAAAGAAATAAAAGGTTAAATTAAATTGGAAATTACTATCTTTGTCGATATGTGTGGAGTTTGCATGTTCTCTCCGTGTTGGTGTGGGTTTCCTCCGGTTTCCCCCACAGTCCAAACACATGCGGTATAGGTGAATTGGGTAAGCTAAATGGTCCGTAGTGTGTGTGTGTGGATGTTTCCCAGTGTTATAAAACTGTTTGCAGCCCCAAATAAAAAAAATCTGACACTGTAATCCGTAATCATTAGCCTTTATAATCAAATACCTTCCCCTTTTGAACACACAAATCACTCATAAAAACATTTAACTGATTGTTTACATGTTGACAGAAGTTACTTGCACTGAATTGGAAACCGTGAAACACTCCCACCATGCGGTAATCACGCGTCACTGCAGCCGCCCCTTCCGGAAGTATCGTTGCTGTCGGTTTGAAAATATAAATATTGTCATGGCGTCGGTAACTTTTCGCGACGGTTTTCTCTGCGTTTCTGCTTTAATTACCTTCGTGTTCGTGTTTGTTACCGGCGCAGATTTTGTCCGTTTCGTGTCGTTTCGTGCCATCAATCATAACCTGAGCGGAGCCGCGCCTCTGTGTCGAGGTGAGATCCAGAAAACAGCCAAACTAACCTACAGGTTACTGACAAAGTTTACAGAGACACTAGATATGCTGTAAATAAAAGCATGCACACTTACATTATTATTATCATTAGAGATATTTTCATTCAGAATGGTCTTAAATGTGTGTTATAATAACATATTTTGAGTAGTTTTAAGTGTTTAGTTTGTTCGTACGTTAGATTAACGTTACAGCAAAGTTCTATAGTGTTTGGATTTGTTTGATCGGATTTTTAAAAACAAATAAGATTAATTACATGTATATTACCGATTACTGAGTTTGATTGACTGAGTTAATAAAACTTTTATTTTGTTAGCTTTGCATATAAACGTAAATGTGTCGTATGAAGTCATATAAAAATAACGCAATTAGCTTGATCTGACGACTAAAGTTAAATTAATTGTAGATTTAAATTACTGAAATATTATTTTGCAGATTTAATTGGCTGTAAAATAATTTGTGAAACGTTCCTGTCAGTAGTTTTTAATGTAACTTCAATGTAAAAGTGTCGCAGGAAGTTACGCTAATGTTAGCCTACAGTTTGAACTGACTAACAACAGTAAAGAGATTGATTATAGATTTGAATAATTAGTTTTGGAGTATTATTTTGTAGTTTGATAATATAAAGTATTCATATGTATACGTGTTTTTGTCTATCCTTTAAATTACCAAGTATCCCTTAAATGTACATGTAGCGCCCGGCTAGCTCAGTCGGTAGAGCATGAGACTCTTAATCTCAGGGTCGTGGGTTCGAGCCCCACGTTGGGCGCAAAGTTTTTCATTGTATTTTCTGTGTCTACTTTTATTTATCATTTTTATCTTCCAGATTCTGTGCCCTGGTCTGTGGCTCTGCGGGACGGGGTGGTTCAGAAGGCAGTGGCTGTGGATGTTCTCCTTCTGGTCGTCTTCAGCCTCCAGCACAGTCTGCTGGCCTGGACTCCAGTGAAGAGAGTCTGTCAGAGTGTGTTTGGGGTTTTGAGCAGATCTGTGTATTGTTTCACCACCGCCGCTGCACTGCAGGTAATTCTGCATGTGCATCATTTAAACATTTATAAATAATTGTTTGAGAGATGCTTTAATAAAGAAGTAAATGTAAAACGGAATGCAACAATCATTTTTAAGACAACAATATTATACTGTCACATGACCTGATTATAGTTGCTATTTAGATATTATATTTAATTATTAATTTAGAATTGTGTTATTAATTTACAAATTATATTTATTTTTGTTAGTTTGATTCAAAGCATTTTACCTAAATTTAGTATAGCGATTATTTATAAAAACAAATATATTTAAAAGAATTCCAACCATTTTTTAATTGCACAATTGTAGTATTATTAATCTTTTATTAATTAAAAAAACATGCATTTATTTTAAATAATATATTACATGTGATTAAAATAATGTATTTTGTGTAATTTATTAACTTAATAAATAAATAAATTTATAATTTAATAAATATAATTAATAAGAAATAGTTTCTGTGATTCAAACTGTTTTATGCAAATTTAGTATAGCGATTATTTATTTAAAATATATATTTAAAACTATCCCAACCATTTTTTTATTGTAGCAATTTTAGTATTTGTTTTTAGTACTTTTTATTAATTCAAAAAGCATGGATTTATTTTAAATAATAAATTAAATGTTATTAAAATGTATGTATTTTGTTTCATTTATTAAATTAATTAATAATAAACATGTAATATTTATAAAAAAATTGATCTTTGTTTTATTATAAACATTTATTTTATTATATTTAATTAAATCTTAAATCATAAAATTAAGATCAAATTTAATCTTACATTTTTTTTTTACATTTATAAGTTTTTCATAAACCTCCAACAAGCATTTGCAGCCCCTAATAAAAATAAATCTAACACTGTAATCCCTAATTAGTCTTTATGATCAAATACCTTTGCAATCCAATCATCATTTAAACACAAATCATGAATGTAAATTAGTCAGTGCTATATTCTGCTCTAACTGTAATCTTGTGTGCAGATATTAATGCAATATTGGCGCCCGGTCACCAGCGCCCCCTGCCTGTGGTCAGTGAGCAGTGCACCCTGGGAAATCTGGTTCCCGCTCATCTGTTTTATAGTACACTTTCTATGCTGGGCCATAATCTGCAGCATCCTGCTCATCTTTGACTATCCAGAGCTACTGGGCATCAAACAGGTACACCTGCACCCCCAATCCAGACATTTACAAGCACAAAACACTTCAATTATAGCGTCAAATTTAATTTATATTTATTAAATTTATATTTATCAGGTTTGACGGGACACAAATATATTTATCTTATATTATCTTTATTGTGGTTGATGTGAACGGGTCTTAAGACTAACATACTGATACTAACATCTAAAAAACACCTTTAAAAGTGTCTGTGTGTGTTTCTCAGGTGTATTATGAGTGTTTGGGTCTGGGTGACCCTCTGCTGCTGAAGTCTGAGCGAGCGCAGCGGCTGTACTCTCACCTCCGCCATCCGGTGTGTGTGGAGCTGCTGACGGTGCTGTGGCTCCTGCCCTCCTTCCCGCTGGACCGACTCCTGCTGGCCGTGTTCCTGACCGTGTATCTGATCCTGGCGCACTCGCTGGACAAGCAGGACTGCGCTTACCTGCGGCACCAGCTGCGCAACAAACTGCAGCTCTTCTCCACACCACTAGAGGGCGAGCAGACAGATGACAACAATAAACTTGAGTGAACGATGGTAATGCAGGAGTCAGCAAATGCTTTTAAGTCAGTATGCTGTGTTTAATAGTCATACGGTGCGTCTGCAATTGCATATTTTTTTACTAAATATGTGAAAAACTATATCACTGCGTCCAAATTTGCATACTATCCGTCCTAAATAGTATTTGAAAATAGAATTAGTGTGTCCCAAATCATAATTGAAATGATTGCAAAGTTACCTGGATTGTCAACTATTTCTAAATTCGAAATGCACATTTGTGCTAACGCTAACTGCTAATATTGCCGTTATTACATTTATTGTATACCGTTAATTCGATTAGAACTACAAATGTGGGTTTTCAAACTACAAACATGGCGCACATGCAAGATCGAAGGTCACACAGTACGTCTAAAATCCCATACTTCTCTACTCTAGTATGTGAAAAACAATATTGGTGTATGCCAAATTTGCATACTATCGATCCTAAATAGTATTTGAAAATAGAATTAGTGTGTCCTAAATTAAATGAGTTTTCCAAAGTTATCTGGATGGTCTATTTCTGGTAGATATTGGAAGTGCAGATCTGTGCTAATGCTAACGGCTAATATTGCTATTAATTCGTTAATTTTATACCCTTTATTCGATTAGAACTACAAATGTGAGTAAAAACTGTTAACAAACTACAAATATGGCTGACACACAAGATCAAAGTCATACAGTGCGTCTGAAATCTCATACTTCTGTACTATAATATGTGAAAAACTATATCGCGTTGTCCAAATTTGCATACTATCAGTCCTAAATAGTATTTGAAAATTTAAATTAGTGTGTCCCAAATCATAGTATATTGAAATGAGTTATCCAAAGATATCTGGATTGTCTACTTTTTCTGGTAGATATTGGAAGTGCAGGTCCGTGCTAACGCTAACTGCTAATATTGCCGTTAATTCATTAATTCGATACTATTTTCCAAAGTTACACAGATGGTCAACTATTTCTGGTAGAAGTGCAGATCTGTGCTAATGATAATGGCTAATATTGCCCACAATGCACGGACCAGAATTTCAAACAAAAATCATTTATTTTGTTTTATATTATGGTAGAAATTTAAAGTGCTATCGGCTAATATTGACGTTAATTCATTCATTCGATACTGTTAATTCGGTTAAAACTACAAATGTGGCTGGCATGCAAGATTGAAAGTCATATGGTGTATCTGAAATCTCATACTTCTCTATTATAGTATGTGAAAAACAATATTGTTGCATCCAAAATTTGCATACTATTCGACAATAGAATTGGTGTGTCCCAAACCATAGTATGTTGAAATAAGTTTTCTTACTCGGATGGTCTACTATTTCTGGTACAAATTAAAAGTGCAGATCCGTGGTAAGGCTAACTGCTAATATTGCCCACAGTACTTTGTGCATTGAATGTTAATTCGATTAGAACTACAAATGTGGGTAAAAACTGTTAACAAACTACAAATATGGAGAATAGAAGAATATGAGATTTCAGACACAATGAATTACTTTAGGTCTTGCGCGTGCAAGACCTAAAGTAATTCATTGTGTCTGAAATCTCATATTCTTCTACTATAGTATGTGAAAAACAATATTGCTGTGTCCATCCTAAACAGTATTCGAAAATAGAATTAGTGTGTCCCAAATCATAGTATGTTAATACTAAAATAAGTTTTCCAAAGTTACCCGTATGGTCTACTATTTCCGGTAGAAATTCGAAGTGCAGATCTGTGCTAACGCTAATTGCTAATATTGCACAATGCATTGCGTGAATTTGATTAGAACTACAAATGTGGGTAAAAACAAACTACAAACATGGCGGACACGCAAGACTGAAAGCCATACAGCGCTTCGGAAATCTGATACTTCTCTAATATGTGGAAATAAAAACCTATGTATTGCGCAATGTACACTTTTATACTATGGGCTGTTGAATGCTGGATTCTGATTGGCTGATGAGCATTCTAAGGTTCTGTTATTGGTTTGAATAACAAACGTTTTTATTTGTTGTGAATAATTTCACAAACACTTCTGAAGTTGAAAAGTCCAAAGTCTAAAAGTGGAAAAAACGTGACACTTTTTGTTATTTTAATATGACAGTATGATAATATTTTTGTTTTTATTGTAGAAGGAATGTCATCAGTTATTTACAGATTATATTTTTTACTCAAACACAAAATATAAATCGTAAATCCAGATTAACTAAAAATATTTAGTGGTCAAATAAACAATAATTCATAATATGTGGTCACTTAATTTTTACTATAGATGTGTGTGTGTGTGTGTATATTTCCTTCACGTATGTACACTGATGTATATCATCAAACCAGTGTGCAGCTATGATTATTATAGACTGAAGACGTGTGTCCAAAATTACAGATTGGATGATTTTGCTTAAACACATATCTATATATAATGCTTTTATTATTTAGTTTTGTCGATGTTTAGCAATGCAGAACCGATAAATCATCAGGTGATGAACACTGCGTTACATTCAGACCTCCTGTGTTTTTCACAATTAAGTGTCATAACTACTGGAAAACGTGCCTATGTGTGTGTGTGTGTGTGTGTGTGTGTGTGTGTGTGTGTTTTGTATTTTATGGAAATATGCAATGTTTGAAGTGTGTTTACAAAATGACATCAGAGTCATCTGGTACAGAATGTAGTTTACATGGTCAATATATCCTATTCTTGATAAAGTTTTTATTGCTTATTAAGATTATCTGAGTACATTTTAAAGGAAAAGTATTTCTACTTTAAAATTAATGTCATGCTGTTTCTTTTTTCATGAATTGTTAAATTTATAGACCATTTTGATGGATGTAAACAAAACAATGGTCCCAACTTATTTCCTGTTTTTCATTTTTCATTTCTGTAGCTTCCAAGAATCCCCAAAAAAGCCACATATTGATAAATAATGTTATGATAGCTGTTTTAACATTAAGTTATGATTGAATTGCCTCTTGTTAAATTTATGAAGTAGTTTGATAACAAGCAGGAAATGTTCAATGGGCCAATGACATCACCACATTGAAATGGTCTACACCAGGGGTGTCAAAGTCAATTCCTGGAGGGCTGGAGCCCTGCAGAGTTTAGTTCCAGCCCTGCTTCAACACACCTATCTGTAGGTATCAAACAAGCCTAAATCACTCAATTAGTTTGATCAGGTGTGTTTAATTGGGGTTGGAACTAAACTGTGCAGAGCTCCGGCCCTCCAGGAACTGGCTTTGACACATGTGGTCTACACTTTCAGAAATAAAGCTAGCTGTCACTGGGGTGGTACCTTTTCAAAAGGAACACATTTGTACTTGAAGGGTCCATGTTGGTACCTCAAAAGTCTATATTAGTACCTACAAATTTTAAGAGGAACACTTTTGTACTTTTTAGGTACTAATATGTACCCTTGAGGTATTAATATGGACCTTTTAGGTACAAATTTGTACCTTTTCTAAAGGTACCACCCCAGGGACAGCTTGCGTACCTTTATTTCTGAGAGTGTATGATGAAAATTGAAAAGGACATGAACATAAATGCACTGTTGTTAGAGCTGAAGACCTCAATTAAACTTAATTATACAGCTGTTTTGTGTCATCATGTGTATTTTTTAGAGTACCAACTCTGTCTAAGCCACCCGAATCAGAGCATGAGTGGTTTATAGAAAAAAAGATGCAACATTTTGGGTGAAACATGCATTGAATTTAGAATTAAATGTATTTTTCAGGAATGAGGTGCAGGTTCATTATTTTATTTTTATTTTAGCTTAATTCCACAAGAGTTTCTTCAAAGAAATGTTTTTTTAAATGCTGAATTAAATGTTTAATGCTTGCCCATAAAAATTGAGGAACCAAATAAGATTATTTTATGGCATAATGTATGAAAACACCTTCGTGGTTTTGAGTGTACTGTAGATGGCTCATATGTGCATTAGGATTTTAAATTAAATTTAAAAAATTTCAATTTTATGCATACATGAAAAAATATTTTCAGATACCTTTTATACTTTAAATAGCTTTCATAAGTACCATACTGCATGCGTTGTGGCTTTAAATAAAAATAATAATAATATCTTGACATAATAGGATCATCTGAGGACCTAAAATAATTAAGTGTCTAAATAAAAAGATGTAAATAGCCACTATTTTCATGATTGTTGCTAGAAGAGATACAGCTGCGGCCAGAAGTTAACGAGAATTATTGTATATTATTTATTAAATTACACATTAATTGTAGTTTTATTAACGTCTTCCCCTACCCTCACAGTAATTTGCCATACAGAGTATTTTTCATATTATTTATTAAAAGACCCATTTAATTGTATATTATTAACGTGTTCCCCTATACCCAAGCCCTAAACCCAACCATCACAGTAATGTAAAAATATTCATTATTGTTTTACTCTGTCACAATAAATTATTCTATATTGATGTGAGCTGTATCTCTTCTAAACTTTACCTTCGTATTCGTGGACGAGAAATACATTCTAATGGTCTTTATAGGAAAACAGTCTAAAATGACAATTAGCAGGACACGTTTATGAACTTTTAGACATAAACTGGACATGTTTATGAACTTGTAGATGTGTCTGTGCTCTATAGACTGTTAGTGAGTTGTTGTCTTAATAAGAGCTGACGTTAATGGCGTCTCTCCGTTACCGGTGTTCTCCGGTGTCTGGGATGAAGAGCAAACTACAGTCTTAGTTAAACGTCTTGTCTCGGTCATTATACTGTGTGTGTGCGTGTGTGATTCTCCTGCTGGAGTTTAATGTAATTACGGGATTACTGTCCCCCTAAAGCCGCTAATATTTACTACACTGAGCTGCGATTGACGGGACTCAAATACAGTTCACCGAATCACGGAAATATGAATTAACCGGAGGTTTTTCTACTCGGTGAATGTTAGAAATGAAGCTTTCGACTACTGAAGGGATTACTTGGACTTTCTGATGAGTCTTTGGAGTTACACTATAATAACGATAGAAAGATGAACGTCGAGCGAGAAAAGAGGAAAACTTTATTCCGTCGACAAAGCCGACAATAACCACACAGAGGAAAAAAGGTGAGTAAAAATAATCGTTTAAAACATTAAATAATGACTAATGTCTTTTGAAAACACGTCGAAATAGTTTATAGACTAAATTAGCTTTGAAAATCTACAGAATCATATCAAACAAATCGTTCCCACATGCTCAAAATAGGCTAGTAATTTATTGTAGCCTATTGTTTTGAAACGTATCGTTAACTCCTGAAGTGATTTGTGCTCTACATTTACAACATTTGTTAATTAATGCTGTATTAACGTAACGTTACCAAGTGTTTTGATAAACTTAAACTAAAGTAAAACTGTAGTGTAGTACTGTAGAAAACTACAATATTGGGTCATTATTAGTTTATATTAGCCTACTGAAGTTGTTGTTATAATAACTATTAAAATTACCACAACAGACACTACAAGAACACTACATTATTTACTATATATTACTATAGTATTTTATTCATGTGGGGTTTTGCAATAAATCAACATATGAATTAGTTGGCAGTGTAATATACTGCACCTAATTTAAAACTAGAGTAACATTACATTATTGCATGTATTATTAAATGAATGAAAATTAATTTGACATCATTTTTGACTAGTAATCTGCAAAAAAAACTAAGCTCAAGTACCTAATATAAAAATAAAACTTTTGGAAAACAATCGTGATTATATTTGTTTTTTTGTTTTTGTTTTTCTGTCCTGTTTTATATTATTATTAGACTTTGCTATTTGTATGCATGAGCATCTTAATTTGTTTTTATATATATTTTAATTTGTTAGTTTTTTACGCTTGTTTTATTTATAAAAAGAAAGAAAAAACAACGTGATTGTAAAAATGGTTAGTTACAGCATCTAAAATATAGACCTAATATCTTTTAAAAAACATGAAATAATATTGGTTGCTTTATTTTAAGATGTGATAGTAACAGTGTAACTATTCATTTAACTAATGATATTAATTAATTAATTGCATGTAATATATGGTTAAGGGTGGTTAGGCTTAGGGTTATTAACATGTAATAATAATGCATAATTAATTGTAATTACTGTAGATAAGCACATGGAACATAAAAAAAAGCTTATTTGACATGCATGCATATTCAATGGAACTGAATTTAAGTTTATGGTTAGTTACATGTAAATATGCATAATTCATTGTAATTACTAAAATAAGTGCATAGATCATGTAACTACATCACTTTAAAAGAAAGTGTTAGCAGTTTATATTTGATTTATTTATTTCGAACATAATATTAATACACTTAAAACAAATTATTCAAATGCAAATACATTTAATAAAAAAAAAACAATATATCTGTGTAAACTCAAAAATAGCACATGATTTTACCTTATCTTTTCCGAATGTCATTGTAATGCAATATTGAAATCTTTCGTAAAGCTGCTTTGAAACAATAATTAATAAGAAAAGCGCTATACAAATAAAGGAATTGAATTTTAACCAGTTCGAAATGGAGCGAGACAAAGCACAGGTTTAATTATCTTAAAAAGTATTAATGTTTACTTTGGGCAATACAGTGGCTCAGTGGTTAGCATTGTGGCCTCACAGCAAGAAGATCGCTGGTTCGAGTCCTGGCTGGGCCAGTCATTTCTGTGTGGAGTGTGCATGTTCTCCCCGTGTTGCCGTGGGTTTTCTCTGGGTGCTCCGGTTTCCCCCACAGTCCACATGCGCTATAGGGGAATTGATGAACTAAATTGGGCGTAGTGTATGAGTGTGTGTGTGTGTGAATGAGTGTGTATGGGTGTTTTCCAGTACTGGGTTGCAGCTGGAAGGGCATTTGCTGTGTAAAACATATGCTGAAATAGTTGGCAGTACATTCCACTGTGGTGACCCCTGACGAATAAACGGACTAAGCTGAAGGAAAATGAATGAATGTTTACTTTGCAACTACTAAATCTGCACTGCTAATAGCATGTTTAACAAATAAAAAACACAACCGCCAACATATTAATTTGTTTGTTTGTTCTTACAGGATTACTGGATGTCCCAGGAGGAAATAGTGTTTCTGCAAAACTGATTCATCCAGTCCTGCGTGGTTATGTCTCTGTCGGTGCTACCAGAATGGAAGCAAATGCTGCTGGAGCGAAAGAGAAAAGAGGAGGAGGAGAGAGAAAGAAGAGAGCGCGAGGAAGAAGAGAGGCTGGCCAGCATGCCGGCCTGGAAAAGAGAGATCATCCAGAGAAGAAAAGAAAAAGAGAGAGAGCGAGACATACAGCGTATTCCCGATGTGTTGGCCAGCACTGAGGACATCATTTCAGAACATCTCCCCAAGGTTAAAAAACAGATATCCAAAGAAACCATCCAACAGAACCCGTTCATCCGCTCTGAAAACAGCTTTAGGAAGGATAAAAGGGTGATTGGAGAGAATGCATGTAGAAAAGCTGGTAAAACATCCGGGAGAGATCATAATAAAGAAACAGAGGTCTGGAGAGGGCGAGATAGAGAGAGTAAAAATGAAGGAAGAGAGCGAGAGAGAAGCGCCGGGAGAGAAAGCAAGGAGATGGGTCCATTCTCTCCGGTCGTGGGTCTGAGAACGATCCAGGCCAACAATATTATTATTATAGAGAAAGATAAAAGTGGGAGGGAGAAGGTGGAGAAGGAGGTGGAGGAGGACGAGAAAAGGATGAGGATGGATTTGAGAGAGTTTCTGGCTGGAGGTGGGAGTGTGACGGAGATTAGAGCATCGGAAGTGCTGATCATCAAACCTCCTGTGACGGAGGGGAAAAGAGATGGAGAGAGTGGTGGAAAGATGGAGAGAGGGAAAGGGGAAGATAGAGGGAGTGGTGAAGAGATAGGGATAAGTAAAGAACGAAAGAGAGGTGAAGAAAGTTTAGAGAAAGGGAGAGGTGAAAAGCGAGGGATTAGTGAAGAGGGGTGGAGAGGTAAGGAAAGAGGGAGGGGGGAAGAGTGGGTAGAGAGAGGGAGAAATGAAGAATGGATAGAGAGAAGGAGAAGTGAAGAACGAGGGAGAAGTGAAGAAAGAAGGAAAGGTGAAGAAAGTTTAGAGAAAGTGAGAGGTGAAAAACGAGGGATAAGTGAAGAGAGATTGAAAGGTCAAGAAAGATGGAGAGGGGAAGAGCAAGGGATAAGCGAAGAGCGAAGAAAAGGTGAAGAGTGGATAGAGAAAGGTGGAGGTGAAGAAAGAGCGATAAGTGATGAGCGAAAGAGAGGTGAAGAACAAGGGATAAGTGAACAGCGAAGAAGTAAAGAGCGAGGGATAAGTGAAAAACGAAGGAGAAGTGAAGAGCAAGGGATAAGTGAAGAGCAACAGAGAGGTAAAGAGCGAGGAATAAGTGAAGATCAAAGAAGTAAAGAACGAGGTATGAGTGAAGAGCAAAGAAAAGATAAAGAGCGAGCGATAAGTAAAGAACGAGGGATAAGTGAAGAGCGAAGAAGACATAATGAGCGAGGTATAAGTAAAGAACGAGGGAAAAGTGAAGAACGAAGACGAGATCAAGAGCGAGGAATAAGTGAAGAGCAAAGGAGAGGTGAAGACTGGATAGAGAAAGGGAGAGAACGAGGGGTAAGTAAAGAACAAGGGATAAGTAAAGAACGAGGGATAAGTGAGGAGCGTTCAGAGAAAGAGGGAATATGGAGCTCTATGCAGAGAGTGCTGGGCCACAGAGTTCCGGGCTGCAGTGGGCAGGTCAGTGTGCCCGCTCGGGTCAGTGGGCGGGTCAGTCAGCTGCTCAGTAAATTCGGGGAAAACCCCAAACCTCCACTGAGATCCAAGAGCACAGAATCCCTCAACCAGGCGGACAAGACCAGGGCCCGATACAGCACAGGGGACCTGTCAGTGCAGGACGTCCCAAACCTGGAGGAGCCGGAAAACAGTCCGACACTCAGAGGAGTCCCGAAGAGATCCTTCAGCTTCTCAGACCGCGTGATTCGACAACAGGAGAACCGAGATTTTAAGGCTGTGGAGAGAACATACTCTGACCGCAGAGTCAAAACTCAAGACCAATCAGAGGGTCAATCAAAGGTCAACAGGAGATCTAAAGATGATGAGGAAAATAGGCAAACAGAAAATAGGGAGAGGAATGTTTGTGGAAAGACAGAAGATGAAGGCTTCACTGTGGCCTCCATTGTCAAAAATCCAGAGGAGGTTGCATTTGCAAGAAGAATTCCTATCAAACATGAAGAGAGAGAATGCGGAGAGAACAGAGAAGAGAATGAGATTAGAATAGATAAAGAGATGCATAGGGATAAAAGTCTCACAGAATTCCAGAATGATTTCGAAAGAAGACAGAATCAGGACCAAGCAACCCTTCTAGATTCAAGACAATCCCACGGTATATACATCCCGCCCTCAGATGACAGTACTACAGATATCTCTGCAGACATTCAGTGCCAATGCAATGTCAATGCTGCAAACACTAGTTGTCCATCTACAACCTATTCCGGACAACAACAAGCAGTCCTTACTCAGCACACAGAAGATCTGTTGTGCAAATTAGGCAAAATCCAATCAGACATAGAGTTTAAAAGTTCAACACATGCATCTTCACATGGGGACTCAGAAATGATCTCTGATGAACTGAGTTTCCAAGAGCATCAAGAGTATGAAAACTTTCCAAAGCAAGAGTCATGTTATTCCTCACAACTCCCAACAACACTATCCCAGAGCAAACTCTGCACGCAAGAAGGAATCACAATTCCCAGAACAGTGTTTTATGGAGTCGATATATCAGCAAAAATAAGAAGAGCGAGTCTGCCTGCTGGACAAGAAGGTGGACAAACGGAAAGGAGAGGAAGCTGGAAAACAGGCCGACCTTTGACCCGAGTGGAGTCTCTGAAAGAGAAAATTCGCCAGCAGGAAAAGGAAACACAGAGAAGTAGACATGATGAAACTGAAGCAACTACAAGTGAGCAGGAAGAAACCACAGTGCAGACTCACAGACCGCTTGACGTCACACAGGAAGTTAGCATGGCAAAGTCAAGCCCTCAACTTCCTGTTCCTGATTCTCTGTCGCTCTTGCAGTCACCAGAAAGAGAAGTAGTGGAGATCACATCCAAAAGTGATATCTGCGGAACTAAGAAAAGAGCCTGCAATGCTCCCAGAACACAGGACTTTGACGGAGAAGACGACAGATTTGAAAGAGAGGAAGAGTTGTTAGAGGAAGAGTATTTTCCTCCTTCTCTTTCTCCCTCTCCTACTCTTTCAGAGTCTTTGGACGCCATGAGTCGGATTTATAACCTTAAGACGGTGGGGTCTAGAACTACAGTGTGTATCGGCGAAAGAACAGCTGATGTGTCCCCACATAGTGGACTGCAAGGTAAATACAACCCTATAAGACAAGCACCCTCGCCGGACGTCCTTCCAGAAAAGGCCAAAGTGTGGAATCATGGGAAATCGGAGACCGTAGAGTCGACAGGTGTTCAGATGGTTCAGCGTCAGGTGGAGAGACTACAGCTACAGAGGGAGCCGGAAGAAGGATGTGGTTTCCCCAAAGACAGAAAATCAAGTCGTACCATTGTAGAACCAGAGGTAAAAATCGCAGAGGGTCAGAAGAGGCCTGACATCTTAAGAGAGACACAGATTTCCACTCCCAGATTTCAACCCCAACAAAAGGTCAGATCGTTTACAATCAATGCCCAGAGCTCGGCGAAACCTCCAGAGCAAATTTCTCCATCATCATCAGCAGGATCGCCCTCCTCGTCAACTCCGTCTCCCCCTCTGTTCTCCATTAGAAGCGCTTCAGGTGAGGCTGTGCAATTAATTTAAATTCAAGGTCACACTTTGTTTTGATGGTCCGTTTGTTGAATTTAAGTTACATTGATTCTACATGTCAACTTATTCTCATTAGATTGTAAGTAGACTGTTAGGTTGGGGTTAGGGTTAGTGTAAGTTGACATGTACTTGCAAAGTTTCCTATAGTCAGTTAAATGTCTGTTGAAGGAGCGGTATCAACAGATATTAAGCAGACAGTCTACTAATACTCAAATGGACCATCAAAATAAACATTCAATTTCCATTTTGGCATCTAATGATTATGAAAAAACATAAATTGAGATTATTGCAAAATCATGTAACTTTTGCAACAAGAGACGTGCTTCGTTCATCCAGTCCGTCTGGAATAACTTAAAGAAACAGAACAAACTGAGACAAAATAAATCCAGAAGAACTTTGGCAACATCTACTTGATTAAAAAAATGCCTAAAGGTTTGAACAGTACTGAGCATCTTTGAGACATTGCCAAAGTTCTTCTGGATACAGTTTGGCTTAGTTTGTTCTGTTTCTTCCTGTCATTTCAGACAGATCTCTGTGTGGAGCACTGGCTGTTGTCAGACTCCTTGTGCAGACAATAATCTCACTGTATAATTACAATTAATGACAATAATAATGTTTGGAAATGTACATTGATATTTCAAACTGACATGCTACAGAAAAATATAGAAATAACCAACTTTAAACCTTATTTTTTAGTGAAAAAACTAATGGCCTAAGACTTTTGCACAATACTATATATATATTTATATAACATATAGATGATTTTGATGGATGTAAACAAAAACAATGCTTCCAACGTATTTCCTATTTTACATTTTTTAATTTCTATAGCTTCAGAGAATCCAAAAAGAGCCACATATTGATAAATAATATGATGATAACTGTTTTAACATCAAGTTATGAATGAATCGCCTCTTGTTACAGTTATGAAATAGTTTGATAACAAGCAGGAAATGTTCATTGGCCTATGACATGACCACATTGAAATGGTCTATATTTGTTTTGGTTATATGGCCAACTATTATTATGGTCATATAAAAATATAATAATATTTAAATAATTATGATTACAATTTTGACCATAATAACATGATTCTAACTTTCCCCATGACCGATCAGGTGGGCCGAGTAAGAGAGGAACGACCATCACTATAACCCCTCGGAGACCTGCTGGGTCGTCCTCGCCTGGGAGTGCACCGACAGTGACCTCCCCCACAGCACCCAAAACAGCCCCCCAGATCCAAACACCCCCATCTGCCCCCATCAGCACCCGGGAGATGGGAAAAAAGAGGTATCCCACCGCCGAGGAGATCCAGGTGATCGGAGGATATCAGAATCTGGAGCGCTCCTGCTTGGTGAAGAGCAGAGGGACACCCAAATCGGTGAGTGGGTTTCTGTCTTTTGCAGGGCAATGCAAAACTTAGACTTTTAATATGCATGCTAACATAAACATAACTTTACTTGAGATACTGTATGTCTTTCAAAACAACATATTCAGTCTAGTAACATGTACACATTTATAGGCTGTATTAGCAAAATGATTGCATTTTTATGGTAATGACTTCATAAAATATGACGACAGGCATTCAAAGCTTAATTCTAATATATTAGTAGAAGCATTGTATGTAAATATGACATTACAATACAACATCTGATATGAGAACGGTCGGAATATGTAAATATGCTATGTTAATTCTATTGGTTATATTATTCTGGTAGTTCCAGTGTTAAAATAAGCCAAAATAGGACATAGGCTGTGACAATAAAGCATTAAATGGATGAAAATTAATATATAATTAATATGATAATATACTCCCCACTTCATTTCATGATCATTTAATTCTTTCTTGAATTTGTTGTAGAGAAATTAAGGTTTTTAAATAAATAACGTGCAGGATTTGTTCTATATAGTGGACTTTTATGGTGTTTCGATCTTTTAAAATGCTGTTTAAAAGCAGCTGCAAAAACTCTAAATGATCCCAGAAAAGAAATAAGAGTCTTATCTAACAAAACAATCAGTCATTTACCTAAAAAAATATAATAATAATAAAAAAAAAACAATGTTTTAAATGACATCTGGCACTAAATCTGGGATGCAAGCCTTTGTGGTTGAAAATGACATTTATTATTCATATATTATATAAACTTCCTGCATGTTTTCCTTAAAAAAAATTATTTCCTTTTGACTTAATTTGTTTTTATTACAAGGGTGTAAATTATCAAATTTCTTTGATATGAAACTAATTATGTAATATGGAAGCAGCATAATGCAATGCTTTAGATGGTGTGGTTATGATTTAATGTGATTTTTAATTTCAGAGCACAAACGGGCACTAGTTTTCCTTTTTATTTATTTTTTTGGAGTGAAAAATCATTCATTCATTCATTTTCTTTTTGGCTTAGACCCTTTATTAATCAGTGGTCGCCACAGCGGAATAAACTGCCAACTTATCCAGGATATGTTTTACACAGCGGATGCCCTTCCAGCTGCAACCCATCACTGGGAAACACCCATACATTCTCATTCACACACATACACTACAGACAATTTAGCTTACCCAATTCACCTGTACCGCATGTCTTTGGACTTGTGGGGGAAACCGGAGCACCCGGAGGAAACCCACGCCAACACGGGGAGAACATACAAACTCCACACAGAAATGCCAACTGACCCAGCCAAGGCTCGAACCAGCGACCTTCTTGCTGTGAGGTGAGATCGCTACCCACTGTGCCACTGCGTTGCCATGATAATGATATGCATCATAATTCTTTGTACCATGACGCACTAAATATGCTCATTAAATGCGCCATTGAGTGTAACAACACGTACAAGAATCATTTGACATATTAAAAGACATCAATGAAGGCTCACAATTTAGCCCCAAAATACTCATTTATTGTAAATTTCTGGATCTTTTTCCACTGTCCTTCAAGGTACACACAAAAAAGTTTTCTATCATTTCAAAAAAATTAAATGTACTTCGACCACTTATTCTCCTATATATTTTAATAACTACCCAATAACCATGCTTCATTTTTACATAAATGCGTTAAATACACATATATAAATGTTATGCTGAATGATGATGGAATGTTATTTTGACATTTTCACACAATTATTTGTCATCAGAAACATTAGACACTTTACCTGCATTTAATATACTTATAAAATGACTGATTAAAATTAAATGATATATAAACAGTGCAGACATTGCAATAAACTAAGACGCTTGTTTAAGATTCCCAAGAGCAAATCAAAGCGTGATCTCTCAATAGTCAGGCCAGGATATCTCTGTCGTCTTTGATTGTGGCTCAGTGTTAATCCAGGATTAGGATTATCCCTCACGCCATCACAGTGCACAGGTGAAGGTGTGTGAAACAAACACATTTAAATGCTGCACAAACCACAATAAACAAGAAAATGATTTAATGTGCATAAGCAGCACCGAACTGATGATTACCTGCAACTTTAAAATAATCATCTTCCCTCTTGGTTTGAACATAAAAAGATTTGAATCTGAAGTGCAGCGAGTGTCTATGAATAGAGGAGGTTAATCTAGTGCACTGACTCTGCCATGTCTGATCTAGTTGTTTGTACATCTTTAATGGCACAGAGAACCTCACATTTAGTGTTCAAGAGAGTTGAATTTGACTGAATTTACTAATTTTATTTATAGCATGAAGTGCTGCATATACCTGCTGCTGAATCCCAAAATAAAGCATACAATTATAAATACATGTAGTATATGTGACTCTTTTTGACAGGATTGTGGGTAAATTTCAAGCATTTTCTAGTGAGTTTTAGTCACACTTTACAATAAGCTTTCATTAGTTAATGTATTTACTAACATTAAGTATGTACTAGGGCTGCACGATGTTGGAAAAAAATGAGATTGCCATATTTAGTTTTTCTGCTAAACATAATGTAATTTTGATATATTTTCACAAGATGACTTGAGTAACTCTATTTGGAAAGAATCCATAATTTTAGGGGAGTACATCTGCATAAAATATACAAAATTGTATACTTCATATAACAAATGAAGTAAACAGCGCTTCTTGGTTTTCGGTGGAGTCTAACCGCATTGAGCTTTAGAAATGCAATAATCAAATGTAAATTAACACCCTATAGTCTTTATTGCATAAATAATTAAACATTCTTTGTTAAAATCATAATCGAATTTCTTGTGGGGCGACGCAGTGGCGCAGTAGGTAGTGCTGTCGCCTCACAGCAAGAAGGTCGCTGGTTCGAGCCTCGGCTGGGTCAGTTGGCGTTTCTGTGTAGAATTTGCATGTTCTCCCTGCGTTCGCGTGGGTTTCCTCCGGGTGCTCCGGTTTCCCCCACAGTCCAAAGACATGCGGTGCAGGTGAATTGGGTAGGCTAAATTGTCCGTAGTGTATGAGTGAGAATGAATGTGTGTGGATGTTTCCCAGAGATGGGTTGTGGCTGGAAGGGCATCAGCTGCGTAAAAACGTGCTGGATAAGTTGGCGGTTCATTCCGCTGTGGCGGCCCCAGATTAATAAAGGGACTAAGCCGAAAAGAAAATGAATGAATGAATTAATTTCTTGTGCCCAAATGGTTTAAATTCGATTGAAATAGTCACAGGCTTTAAGAATACATTAAAATTAAAATCTATCACAACCTATTAGATGAGGTCAAGTTTTATTTAACCCAACATGGCATTGCAGATCCTGCAATGTGACTACTGCAGATTTGCACATTGCGATATCGATGCTGAAATGATATATTATGCAGCCCTAGTAATGAACAATATTTTATCATAGTTCCAACATTTACGAATGCTTTATTAAAATCCGAATGTCTGTTATCATGAGTTAATACAGAACTAACAACGAATAACTGTAATTTCATTAAGTAACGTTAACTAATACAACATTATTGTAATGTGTTACATGGTTTTCTTTGAACTTGAGTGATATACAAATAATGTATAATTTACAGTAAACTGAATACATATTAATGTAAAATAATGCAAAATTGTTACATCTGATATAGGGAACATTTGATAATGTTAATTCTGAAAGTACAAATTGATACTAAATCAATATATAGTTTTATTGCACTGCTTACAAAGTATATACATATATTATAATATACTTCATATATATAATTCATTCATTCATTTTCTTTTCGGCTTAGTCCCTTTATTAATCAGGGATCGCCACAGCAGAATGAACCACTATATTATCCCACATATGTTTTATGCAGCGGATGCCCTTTCAGCTGCAACCCGTCACTGAGAAACAACCTATACATTACACTCTCATTCACACACACTCATACACTACAGACAATTTAGTTCATCAATTCTCCTATAGCACATGTGTTTGGACTGTGGGGGAAACCGGAGCACCCTGAGGAAACCCACGTCAACACGGGGAGAACATGCAAACTCCACACAGAAATGCCAACTGATTCAGCCGAGGCTCGAACCAGTGACCTTCTTGCTGTGAGGCGATAGCGCTAACCACTGAGCCACCATGTTCTATGATAATTCAGCAACATTTTTGTGTAAAAAAATGAAAGAATTATAATAAAAGAATTAGCAATGACACTAAATTTGATTCTATTTGAAATCATGAATAACATTTTGATATGCAAAATCTAGTAGTTTGAAGAATAGTGGCAAAACCTAAACATTGCTGATGACAATTAATGATAATTTTGGGGCCAAAACTCTGATATTTTAATGCCAGCAAATTATTATTGTCTTAAATATGTCAGATTTTTTAACAGAAACAAATATTACAATCAATTACATTTTAGTCAGCATTTTTATAATAATTTAGTTGTAATAGTTATATTTTTGGTTTAAAATATATATATATAAATAAATGAGAAAACAAAATAGTCTAAATCAAAAACAGGCTTATTCTGAGCTATAGATATTAAAATATATATATAATATAACTGATCATGCAAAATTTGATTCTATTTAAAATCATGAAAACTTTTTCTGCTGTAAAAGGTGCAAAATATTAAAGCGTAAACATTTCAGATGACAAATTATGAGTATTATTGAGACAAAACTCTGATTCTTACATTAAACGAATCTTTTAATATGTCATCAAATGATTATTGTCCTAAATAGGTCTGATTTTTGAACATAGAAACAAATGTTACACAGAAGGTCGCTGGTTCGAGCCCCGGCTGGGTCAGTTGGCATTTCTATGTGGAGTTTGCATGTTCTCCCTGTGTTGGCGTGGGGTTCCTCCGGGTGCTCCCACAGTCCAAACACATGCGCTATAGGGGAATTGATGAACTAAATTGGCTGTACTAAGTTGCAGCTGGAAAGGCATCCAATGCGTAAAACATATGCTGGAATAGTTGGCGGTTCATTCCACTGTGGCAACCTCTGAAATACAGACTAAGCCGAAGGAAAATTAATGAATGAATTATGTTTAGAAAAGGACTAAATAAAACAGTCTGAATCACGAATGAACAAATCTTATGAGTCATTCTGTTACTGAATCACTCAAAATCCTAAATACAAACTCAGGAATTGACTAGGACTGAATGCACATTATAATTTCTGCATTAATAAATGATGCACAATTATCAGAGGAGTTTGCTTATGCTGCTGTATGTGATGCGGAGTTTAATGGCCGTGTCTGTTCTCATCAAACAAAGCTTTCTGGAGTAAATGGGACACAGCAAACACAAAAGAGGCTCAACGGAGCAGAAAGAGGGAACTAGAGAATTTGGCAAGACAAGAACGACCTTTTCATTTAGTCAGCGTTTCACAGGGAGTTAATAGAGCAGCATGTTTGCATTGTAAACGCATACAGTATAACTTCTGCCAGGAACTGGAGTCAACTGTACATGAAGAGTGAAATATGACCCTCTAGATCACATCTATGACGATAATAATAATAAAGGAGATAGAAATGGTGATCTAAAATAAATAGCTGTGTTACTTTAGCTCCTGAAATGTCGCTCACACTTTTTGTGCATAGACTTGAATCGTTAATGCTTTGGTGCATAGATTTCAGCTTGGTTCTATTTTAAAGAAGACAGATGTCAGAGTGTATGTTGTTAATTAGAAAAATATATAAAAAAAATGTTTAAATAAATAATAAAAATCGTGTTGCTAATTAGAAAATAAATATTAAAATAAAAGTGTATTAAAATAAATACAAAACAAGTTATTAATTTGAAATCAATTATTAAAATAAAAAAATTAATAAATGATAGAAATTATGTTGCTAATTAGAAAAAAAAATTTAATTTATTTTTAAATAAATAATAAAAAATATTTGTTAATTCGCCAATTTTTTTTAATAAATATGTATTAAAATAAATACAAAAATGATGTTGTTTATTAGAAATAAAGTATTAAAATAAATTTTTTTTAATAGAAATTATGTTTTTTTTTTAATTAAAAAAATAAATAAATAAAAATCATGTTGCTAATTAGAAAAAAATAATAACATAAAATGTGTTAAAATGAATACTGAAAGTTATGTTGTTAATTACAAATAAAGTATTAAAATAAATTTTTTTTAAATAACTTATAGAAATTATGTTGTTAATTAAAATAAGAAATAATAAAAAAAATGATAACAATTATATTGTTAATGAATTTTTTCACATATTTAAATAAATAATAATAATTATGTTGTTAATTAGAAAAAATGCTTAAAATAAAAATCTAATTTTACAAATATTTAAATAAAGAATACAAAGTATGTTGCTAATTAGAAAAAAATGTTAGAATAAAAAATGTAAAGTGTAAAAAGTTAAAAAGGCGACGCAGTGGCGCAGTAGGTAGTGCTGTCGCCTCACAGCAAGAAGGTCGCTGGTTTGAGCCTCGGCTGTGTCAGTTGGCGTTTCTGTGTGGAGTTTGCATGTTCTCCCTGCAGTCAGATGGGTTTCTTCCGGGTGCTCCGGTTTCCCCCACAGTCCAAAGACATGTGGTACAGGTAAATTGGGTAGGCTAAATTGTCCTTAGTGTATGAGTGTGCATGGATGTTTCCCAGAGATGGGTTGCAGCTGGAAGGGCATCCGCTGCGTAAAACAGATGCTGGATAAGTTGGCGGTTCATTCCGCTGTGGCGACCCCAGATTAATAAAGGGACTAAGCCGAAACGAAAATGAATGAATGAAAAGTTAAAAAGTTAAAACAAAAGTCATGCATCTTTATGTTTATACAAATAATAGAACAATAAATGTTTTCTTTATTTTATAACACAAAATATGTATTTTACAAAACCTGTTTTAGCCTACAATTGACAGAAATCCAAATCTAAATATCGGACCAAATTAAATTCTACATTTGAAGTTGTATGTCAAAAATTTGCTTCCAGTGTTACTTTGCCAGGTCGCAGTACCAAACATCACCACCAGGACATTCAGTTACATTGATTACGACACAAGAGCGCCCCCTGTGTTTTGTGTAGTGTAAACCGCAATTTTCCATACTTTTGACAATATTTATAAAGTAGACTTAATATTTTTAAAGTAGTATGGGAGGTTTGGTGGTATTTGATTTGAATGTAGCCTCTGAAATACATCTAAAACATTTTTTACACGTTGATTGCTGTAGCAAAGTAATGCTTTACGACTCTTATGAGTATCCTTGTTGCATATTAATAAGAAATTTTAAGCTTGATCAAATGCAGCTGTCATAAGCAGAACAGACTTCTTTCAAAAACGTTAAAAAAATACTAATAATGAGCAAATTTTGACCGTTATATCAATAATATATAAATTTACTTTATTTTAATTAAGGTGATATTAAAATCAGAGCATTGCATGAAACGTGACGCACTGTGTGTATAAACCTTGTCTATAATATTTAATTTTGTGTTTTTGTTGCTGCAACATTCAGGGTTTTTTTAAGGCAGTCTTGTGACAGCTCGTTGGCTACTTCCTCCTCTGAGCCGTGTCACTTCCTGTAGCTCAGACAAACTGGTTATCAGTTTTTGAACGTTACAGTTTAATGAACATTTGGATATCACATGTTGATCAGCTGTGTGTGTATGTGTGTGCGCGTGTGAGTGTGTGTCATTAGCCTGCTTTACACTCTGACCACAGCTAACCTACAGCCTCTGTTCACACATGCTGATTCTCTGACTCTACAGTATGATCAGAGGATCACACGCTAATCTCACTCGATCTACGCTAACTGTTTTTGCATTTAGACTTGTGCATTTTGGCCCCTTTCCCACTGAATCAGAAGGGAGTCAACACCAATAAACAATGCATGCAATTTTAACCCTTGTATATTGTTCAGCTTGACTCCCCTTTGGTGATTGACTTCCATTATAATCGCATTTATTGATTGCAAAGCCATGACAGCATATAATCATGCATTCTTGATTGTTGTTGGTTGGCAGAATAAACCCTTTAGACAGGCCTGTGCTGAAGAGTTTCTGGCTTTTATATGGAGTTTAGTGGAGTAAAACAGCAGATTATAGTGTGTGTGTGTGTGTGTGTGTGTGTGTGTGTGTGTGTGTGTGTGTGTGTGTGTGTGTGTGTGTGTGTGTGTGTGTGTGTGTGTGTGTGTGTGTGTTTGCAAAAATACACTTACTGTGTTTACTGTGCTCTGAAAACTTGCTTTTACTTGTATTGCTTTTCATTCATGCATTCATTCATTTTCTTTTCGACTTAGTCCCTTTATTAATCTGGTGTTGCCACAGCGGAATGAACCGCCAACTTATCCAGCAAATGTTTTACGCAGCGGATGCCCTTCCAGCCACAACCCATCACTGAGAAACATCCATTTATCCATCCACACACACACACTTTGGACAATTTAGCTTACCCAATTCCCCTATAGCGCATGTGTTTGGACTGTGGGGGAAACCGGAGCACCTGGAGGAAACCCACACTAACGCAGGGAGAACATGCAAACTCCACACAGAAATACCTACTGACTTAGCCGAGGTTTGAACCAGCGACCTTCTTGCTGTGAGGCCATTGTGCTACCCACGGCACCACCCTTGTATTGCTTTTATTGTATTATATTGTGTGCATATAGTGTTCAGTGCTTTAACAGGCTGCATTTAAAGGCACGTTTTAAAATTATTACTTAATAATTAATAAAAATAATTAGTTAATCAAGTAAAAAAGTTGATTATTATTGTTATAACTTGTGCATTTTTTTTTCCAAAAGCTTCAATATCTGCATGAATAAGCCCATGTGTCTGTGCATGGATGGATTTGGTGTTGTACAGTGAAAAGTGTGTGTTCCACCGTGAAAAAAGTGTGTTGTACAGAGCCAGTAATGCTGATCATGGCTGTTTTCCGGCTCGGCTGACGTCACTCGGTTAATCTGACAGACAGGCTGATTTTACACTCCTCATCTGAACCTTAAGCCTCTGCCTGGTTCCTTTCTCTCTCTTCAGTTTCCGCTAATCTCTGGAGGTTTCTGCTCCGCATTAACCCTTTGAGTAGCACGCTTACTAATGTGGGATTGTTATTTCTGCACGCATATGTGAGATTCAGAATGTTCCGAAATTCGAATGTCAGAACTTCAAACCTAAAATTTAAATCTAAATTGAAGCTGGATGTATTGCCATGGAAACCAAAATGAAATACAGTTTAAAGTTCTAAAGCGTTAAAAAAAACATACTCTGTAGTGTATATCTGTGACTGCAAGACAAGGTGTTTCCCAGTGTTGGGTTGCGGCTGGAAGGCCATACGTTACATAAAACATATGCTGGATAAGTTGGCGGTTCATTCCGCTGTGGTGACCCCTGATTAATAAAGGGACTAAGCCGAAAAGAAAATGAATGTATGAATTAATGTTTCAATAACAAATCCACTAGGTGGCGCTGTATACATCATTGTTGCGAACCTGAAATGCGTTACTTAGGGAACGTTTTGTTGCACGTTTCAGATGACAAATCCACTAGAGGGCGCTGTCTACTTTTTTGTGAATCTGAAATGCATTACTTTGGGAACACTTTGTTGTACGTTTCAGATGACAAATCCACTAGAGGGTGCTGTCTACATTTTTGCGAATCTAATATGTTATTTAGGGTACGTTTTGTTGAACATTTCAGATGACTGATCCACTAGAGGGCGCTGTACATTTTTGCGAATCTAATATGTTATTTAGGGTACGTTTTGTTGAACATTTCAGATGACTGATCCACTAGAGGGTGCTGTCTACATTTTTGCGAATCTAATATGTTATTTAGGGTACGTTTTGTTGAACATTTCAGATGACTGATCCACTAGAGGGCGCTGTCTACTTTTTTGTGAATCTAATACGTTATTTAGGGTGTGTTTTGTTGAACATTTCAGATGACGAATCCACTAGAGGGCGCTGTACATTTTTGTGAATCTGAAATGCATTACTTTGGGAACACTATGTTGTACGTTTCAGATGACAAATCCACTAGACGGTGATGTCTACATTTTTTTTAATCTGAAGTACAATAATTCGGGAGTGTTTTATTGTATGTTTTAGATGACAAATCCACTAGAGGGCGCTGTCTACATTTTTAAAATTTGAAGTATGACAATTAGGTAGCGTTTTGTTGTATGTTTATGATGACAAATCCACTAAAGGCCGCTATTTATATTTTTGCAATCTGAAAAATGTTACTTAGGAAACATTTTGTGGTTTTACCTTGATTAAAAATTGCGTTTATCTGTTTTGTTGTTCACCAGACTCCCAAAATAAATATAAATAAATACATGTAAAGTAAAAAATTTGATATAGTAATTTTTTAATTAAATTTCTACTTACACTCACTTAAAATCTTCTTCTTTTTGTTTAATCTTTGTTAAATATTTAATTTATGAACCATTTAATTAATGTACTTTTTTCTGATGGCTTTTCAGTAATTTCTTTGATTTCATTTAGTCTTTTTAATTGTTATTATTGGCATTATTTTAAGTGTTTTGAGATGTACATTTAAAGGCGTTATAGAAAATATAATTATTTTATTTTATTTGTATAATTAAATTTTTTTTTGTATAATCCCTTTAGTAAATTATTATTTTTCCTATTTTTTCTCTTGTTTAAAACTTTATTATTATTATTATTATTATTATTATTATTATTGTTAATATTACTTACAAACCAACACATTTAATTAAACATAACATTCTGAAGCTGAAAGACCAAAAATGTATTTTCTTGCAACACATATACACACATATAAACTAAAATGCATAAATTACTCACCCTCGTATTGTTAAAACTATATATAACTTTCCATCTTCTGCAATAAAAAAAGAGAGAAAGACATGATATTAGGCAAAATAAAGTCTCAGTCACCCCTGACTTCAGCTGTCATTAAACTCATAATTCAAAAACTGTAAATTCTGTAAACTTTAAATTCATACTCTTTATTGGCGTTCACTGACCGCTGTGTTTCCCTCTCTCTCTCTCTCTCTCTCTCTCTCTCAGGTGAAGGTGTGTTTCGATGAGGTTGAGCTGGAGCGAGTGTGTGAATATCCCTCCGAGGAGTGTGTTCTGGCTTCTCTTCCATGTTTTCCTCAGTCTGGACTGGAGGACGGAGATCGAGACGAACAGGAGGAAGATGATGAAGATGAGGAAAGCAGCGGCGCGCTCACAAATCCATCAGACATCAATGTGTGTGCAGGCAGGACTCGATTCCTGAAAGTCGGTCAGTAAATCACAAAAACCACAACAAACTTAATTACTAAATACTAAATACAAAACTGGAAAACTATACGATATAGTTATATTACGATTTAATGCTATTTATATATAGATAATGCAAAATGCTATTTTATCAGCAATTTCTAAATAAATATTTTATGTAATGATGAGCTAAGGTGCAAACATTTAACCTTTAAAACACCACGAGTGACTGAAAACCTCAGCGGAAATTCTGATTGTTGTTGGCTGTTGTCATTTTCCTCACTTTTCTCCAAACATTAGTGTTTATTCTCAGCTCTAGGTTCAGCTAGTAGAGAGGCGGGACTAAAGATAGTAAAGGCCTCATCTGATTGGTCAGATTTTAATAAATGACCTATGCATGCAGCATGCAAATGCTAATTTAATTTATTGCAGTTCTCTGTGATAGGGATGCATTTACTATTATTGCCATAATTATTTTTTTTCGATATAATGTGCAGCCTTAATTTGTACTATAGTTGTTGTGTTACCATAGCAATTATATAATCACCATTAATTAATTAATTAATGTATTTTACAGTAGTATCCGAATGTGGCACAACCCTGCTGTATAAAAACACATAATTGCACCTTTTTTTTTATCATAAAATCAATGTTTTTCAGTCATTTTAATTGCTATTTTCTTTTTTTCAGATGAATCCTGCAAACGACTTTCTAAATGACAAACCATGGCATCCTTTAGATTTATTTTTAACATTTCAACAAGGTGTAAGTGATGTTAAAGTTTTTAAAAACTGGTTTTAAATGTTCTATGTAGCTTTTCATGTCCTGTCGGAGAATCAAAACAAGCACAGTGTTTGATTGAATGAGATTATATTTCTGAAGTTATTGCTTTAAGTTCACAGAAGCAGAAAACAAACTGTTATTTTACACACTGTGTAGTATCTGGGAATGAGATCCGCTTTGGTATGATGGTTTGCACAATTTATTGAGTTTTGCAATTAAATCATTTATGATCTTTGTTTATTAAAAAAACTGGAATAGATTTTTTTCATTTATTGTATTTTTTTTCTGCACCACATTTAAGAAGATTTATTTTTATTTATAAATGAAAATTCTCTAATTGATTCATGTTTAGAGTTACTCTCGTAGCATGTTTGAATATGATGATGATCAATAAACATTAGATTATACATTGTATTGTGATATGACACGAGTTTTTATCACCAGATTGTAAAATAAATATAATTATAGAGTTTATGTGAGTGTGTGAGAGTGTCTATATGGATATGCAATGGGTTATATTTGGATTTTTATAATGCGATCAAATGAAAATCCATTTTTGTACATTGTACTTGAAGTACCATTTTGACTATTTTACCTTTCCAACGAAATGAAGAAGCACTTTTAATATGTTAATAAACATTACAGACATGTACAATGTGTGTGTGTTACTGGCTGTTTTACTGAATCTAGTTTACTGGCTGTATTACAGCGTCACCTGCTGGTTATTTACGATCCACACTAAATCAACTGAATTCTGAAATATTAATTGATGATAATGCATTCTCCACAGACAAACACCATTGAATCCAATAGAAAAATTGTGTTTGTAATTGATATTTGATTAGGTACACAATGCTGGGTTTGACCAACGCCGGGTCAAATGTAATTTAGTCTAAATGTAATTGAAAAAAACAAGTGTATGACATTTCTCTTATTTATTACGTAGAAAAATTATGTTTGAGTATCATGTAAAAACGTTTTTCTATCTATCTATCTATCTATCTATCTATCTATCTATCTATCTATCTATCTATCTATCTATCTATCTATCTATCTGTCTGTCTGTCTGTCTATCCCTCTATCTATCTATCTATCTATCTATCTATCTATCTATCTATCTATCTATCTATCTGTCTGTCTGTCTGTCTGTCTGTCTGTCTGTCTGTCTGTCTGTCTGTCTGTCTATCTATCTATCTATCTATCTATCTATCTATCTGTCTGTCTGTCTGTCTGTCTGTCTGTCCCTCTATCTATCTATCTATCTATCTATCTATCTATCTATCTATCTATCTATCTATCTATCTATCTATCTATCTATCTATCTATCTATCTATCTATCTATCTATCTATCTATCTATCTATCTATCTATCTGTCTGTCTGTCTATCTATCTATCAGGTTGTTCCTACCTGGACCGTGTTTCTTCCATCATTTTCCCTTTGAATCCTAAAGCGTCGCTATTAAAAACTGAGTTAATTAGCTCTTAGCTCCTGTAGCGATATTAGAAATTAGTACATTTGAGATGCCAAAACACGTCGGATTGAGCCAGGCGTGATCACGTGAGGACATCTAAATTTTGCTTCGGAATTTACCCAGGAGTGTCTATTAGCAGATGCTTTTGAACAAACCTCTTTTTAAGGTTATTAACACTTTTAAAAGTCTACTTGCCTGCAGCCTTCGCTTTAGTTTCCCTCACAAATAATTTCAAATTCTGGACGAGCGGGAAAACTCCTAACGGCTGTGCTGGCGCCGCATGAGGTGCGGCTGTGGCTCGCTTTAAAATGGATTTGGAGAATTTTAATAACACGATTGTCTAAGATTACCAAACGGAACCAGCTCCACATGTCTTATGTAAGTGTGTTTTAAAGCAATTACAAAAGTAGCCTACCATAGGCTGATGTTAACGTTAGTTAAATATTAACTTGATGGTATATTATTACGCTAACAGTTACCAATAAGTTACGCTTATAATTAACCAATTTTATTAAAACCATATTAATAATACCATGGTCTTGTAAAATTATGTGTAATTTGTAGTTTCATGGTTTTAAAACAGAAACCATGTTTGGATTTATTTGTAGTAAAGCCTCTTAAATGTCAATTTTACCGGTAATTTTACTTTAGTTTACTTTATGTTTCATGTGTTTTTAAGGCAGTAGGCTACATTGTAGATAAATATTGTAAATACAAAATAGTAATAGTAATCACAATAGTTTTTCACTGATTGCACTAAGAATTGAAAAAATATATATATGACAAGTTTTCTGAAAAGGTATATGTAACTATATAAAGATGCATTATTTTATTTGATATGTAGTAAATTGCATATTCTAGCACAATAATTCTGAATACAAACAGGAAGTCATGCTCAAAAAATATTCTTTCTCATTCTTTGTTTTTAAATAATATAATATATTTAATATAAGAATCAAAGATTTATACAGAGACAATACAATTAATATTTACATTTTTTAAAATGTTTCCCAGTACTGGGTTGCGGCTGGAAGGGCATCCTCTGCGTAAAAACATAGTTGGCAGTTCATTCTACTGTGGCAACCATTGATAAATAAGGGACTAAACTAATGGAAAATCTTTTTATTATTTTAAATTTAATTTTATTATATTAAAATTCTTTGTATAATCAGATGAATTTGGTTTTAAGAATCCCTCTATTAAAAAAGACTAAATAAAAACATACTACATAAATTTAGAATTTAGATAAATAAAACAGTAAATTCTTGTCTAAAATGTATATGTATTTAGAAGTGTATTTTGAATGCTTTGTGCAAAGAAATGCAAAGAAACAAAACAAAAGTAATCATCTTTATTCCAGTATAGTTCACTTTGTCTAATCAGTGTGATAAAGGCACAGCAAGTGTTTTTCACTCTTTGATAAACTTCCAGTGAAAGTGACTTTTCATTTTCACAAGTTTCCTTTTACAGCATCAACAATGTAATTAATTTTAAAATATAATCAGTTAAATAGACTTAAGCATTCATTTAGTTGTTCAAGCGTAAAACGAGATGAAAAAACGTTAAAACACAAGCGCCTTCAGGAGCAGTCGAGCACAACACTATTGAAAATAATGCAGTAAAATAAATTTCCATATTTTAAAGAAATGGCATGGAACAATGTGATTTAATGCAGTGCTTCTTATCCGATCTAAGACCCACTTTATATCGTAAATCAACCAGGTAGTGAAGATCATTAATTTTTAAAGAAATCACATCTTAAACGTGGTGATTTTGTGTTGGAATAGCAGTTCAACTCATGAGTTTGAGCTGGTTTACTGACTTTGACTTTCTTTGATGTCTACAAGTGGAAATTTATCTTTGGCTTCACCACACATTTATATCAGCATTCACATCACATGTATCATTAAAAACAAGTAACACAAATGCATTCAGTATCATCACAAAAATCACATTAATTAACCCTACTCATACTCATTATTATTATATTGATGGAACAAACCCAGCATTTCATAATATAAATGACATTTGATACACATTTTTTTCTTTTAATGAAAGACTTTTACTGCAAATTAGTCCCCTTGCATATACCCCACTACAAATAAAGACCACTAGAGAGCACCAGAAGACTGAATTATGTTTAAAACTTTTCTGGGAGTCCATACAGAGTAAAGATTAGAATTCTGCCATTATTTGGGCCCCAGTCGAGCCTGGTCTTCAAGTCTGTCACATAATCTCGGCAGTGCATCCATCAAAGCCTACAGTTGTCGATCAGCCGCTGTTTTTAGCGTGAGTGTTAAGACACCTGCTCTTGATGGACCTGCTCCGGGACTCATCAGATCTGTTCCTGCACTAAAAATACTCTCTGCTCGTTAGGAACTCTTGTGTAGTGATTAAAAGGGTGTAAATATATGCTCTGACAACGATTCAATTATGATTCTCCACTAACTGTGCATCATGAAACCAGTAATGCGATGGGTTTGGGTGAAATTACATTATTACTGTTACTAATGACATTATTATTATTATTATTTTAGTATTATTATTGTAGCTATTACTGCTAACTTATTTCCCAGTCACTACTTTAATGACCAATATTATTATTAATATTATTATTGTCATTATTATTATTAATATTATTGATATTTTTATTATTATTATTATAATTATTGTAGCTATTACTACTACTGTATCTTCTTCTCCACAATCATTACTTTAATCATCATCATCATCATTATTATTATTATTGTTATTATTATTATTTTAGTATTATTATTGTAGCTATTACTGCTAACTTCTTTCCCAGTCACTACTTTAATGAACAATATTATTATTATTATTATTATTGATATTTATTATTATTATTATTATTATTATTATTGATATTTTTATTGTTATTATTATTATTATTATTATTGATATTTTTATTATTATTATTATTGATATTTTTTATTATTATTATTATTATTGTAGCTATTACTACTAACTGTACCTTCTTCCCCACAATCATTACTTTAATCATCATCATCATCATCATTATTATTATTATTATTATTATTATTATTATTATTATTATTATTATTATAGCTATTACTACTATCATCGTCCCCACACCCTTTACTTTAATTATCAACATCATTATTGTTATTATTATTATAGCTATTATTATTATTATTATTATTGCTATTATTATTATTATTATTATTATTATTATTATTATTGCTAATAAAATATATATATATATAAATTTCATGCTGGGTTATTTTTTTAATTAAATTTACATAGCACTTTTTAACACAATGACTGGGTTTATATTTGTCATCATGTTCGGTAAAAAAAAACTGCATTTTTTTAGAGGGTAGATTGGATCTTTTTTTGTTTTCCCTCCACATTTGTGTATTCAATTATTAATTATGGATCATCATACATTCCAAAAATTTTGGGTTGTTGTAATGTAATGTTGGGTCAAATATGGATGAAACCATCCAATGAGTTAAAAGGTGTACATTTTATTTCATTTAAAAAATTAACCCCAAGTTGGGTTGTTTAATATTTGATCCATATTTACATTACAAGAACCCAACATTTTTATAGAGTATTTGTTTTTTTAATTACGTAAAATCAATTTAAGGTACATTTTACACAATATATCAGGTTTTACATTCATAGTCGCAAGTATTTTATTTTGAATAAGGAATGAATGAGTTATACATTGAGTATTGATATACACTCTAAAAATACTGGTTTATTTTAACATGATGTTGGGTTAAATATGGACAAACTCAATATAATTCATTCATTTTCTTTTTGGCTCAGTCCTTTTTTTAATCCGGGGTCGCCACAGAGGAATGAACTGCCAACTTATTCAGCACATGTTTCACGCAGCGGATTCCCTTCCAGCTGCAACCCATCACTGGGAAACATCCATACACACTCATTCACACTCATACACTACGGACAATTTAGCCTTACCCAATTCACCTGTACTGCATGTCTTTGGACTGTGGGGGAAACCGGAGCACCCGGAGGAAACCCACTCAAACGCAGGGAGAACATGCAAACTCCCCACAGAAACGCCAACTGACCCAGCCGAGGCTCGAACCAGAGACCTTCTTGCAGTGAGGCAACAGCACTACCTACTGCGCCAGCCCAATATTTTTATTATTATTATTATTATTATTATTATTATTATTATTATTAATAATAATAATAATCAAACCAACTAATCAAACCAACCAATTTAAAAGTTTCAATTTAATTTAATTAAAAATGTTCTATATCTGATCCATATTTGTGTTGTTTATATTATGTTTTTTGTCAAATTAAATTGAGGTACAATTTAAACTCCGAAACAATATATCAGGTTATAAATTCATAGTCACAATATTGCATTCTGAATAATTGATTTAATAATTTGGGTATTGTAATACACTCTAAACATACTAGGTTGTTTTAACCTGATGTTGTGTCAAATATAAACAAACTCAATATAATATTACATTTAAATAATTTTTAACCCAACTTTTGAATTTGTTCATATTTGATCCAGAATTGGGTTAAAACAACCCAGCATTTTTACAGTGTATTTTTGTTTTTAATTAATCAATTTAATTGTAAGTATATTTTACCCTGCAAAAATATATTTAAATAGTGTTTTATTAAGTATTGTTTAGTAATTAAATTACATTTCAGATCTAGTAATTAGAAAAGTAATTTAAATACAATATTAGTTACTATTTTTTCAGGTAACTTCCAAAACACTGCTTATATTGTTATATTATATTAATATATAATAGTCCCTTTCTTCATCAGGGGTCACCACAGCGGAATGAACCACCAACTTATCCAGTAGATTTTTTTTAAACAGCGGATGCCCTTCCAGCTGCAACCCAGTACTGGGAAAACCCATACACAGTCACATTCATACACACTACGGCCGATTTAGTTCATCAATTCCCCTAAAGTGCATGCGTTTGGACTGTGGGGGAAACCGGAGCACCCAGAGGAAACCCACGCCAACACGGGGAGAACATGCAAACTCCACACAGAAACACCAACTGACCCAGCCGAGACTCGAACCAGCAACCTTCTTGCTGTGAGGCCACAGTGCTAACTACTGAGCCACCCCATATATTATAGTATAAATAGTAAACATAATATAAATATCAATGATAATACTGTTTATTGTTTGCAAATATCATTATTTGCAGTGTTTTTTTGGGGGTTTCTTTTGTCGTTCTGAACATATGTTGTGTTTTCTGTGATGGTAATTTCTACTTTAGTGTGATTTGTGATTTTTTTAAATATGTCAATTTGCTATGAAACATCTGCTGAGAGCGTAAATAAATCATTCGAAGGCTTCTGGAATCATCCATTAACAGATTGCTGTTCATCTCTGTGCCCTTGTGAATGTTCTGAAGGATGTTTGTCTCGTCTTTTAAAGACTCCTGCGATATTTCTGTGTTGGTTTAAATATGTTTTCTCCATCAGTCTGAGTTTAACAGCTGTAGCCAGAAACTTTTGCTTGTAAGTGATTGGGTTGTGCAATATATGACAAAAATGCTAGTATTCAGCTTAAAGTACACCGTAAAAATATCTGTAAATTAGCAGATTTTGATATTTTGTGATTCATGTTTTATTTTTCCTAATATATTTATGCTTTTGAATTGCATTATTGGAGCTTAATCTTTCTTCCAACATCTGTTAACCTTGAAAAGTTTGGAAAAGTGACTTATATGAACATTTGTAATAGTGTAAAGTGCAATATATTGTATGGGTTGGTGTTGTATATTACACTACAGAAACATTGTAATAAACTGCAGCACATTTACTCTTATTTTACAGACTTATTTCTCTAAACATTATTTCTTATACATTTTATTATTATTTCAAACTACAAAAATGTCAATAAAAGTAGTTGAATTTTCATCATCAAAAGTCGACAAAGCAGAGATCAACATCCCATAATGCAATTCACAACCTTAAATAAACACAACACACACAAACTATTTTTAAGTTAGGGTAATTAGGCAAGTCATTCAGTGTTTCCTCTAGGATTTTTCCCAGCTGTGGCGGCAGGCTTTTTTTACACAGATCTGCCAACGATTTCAATGACAAATATTACATGCAGTTATTACAAGTCGAGATCGCATTCATGTAATACGAGCATGCGAATCTCTTTGCTTGTGCGCCAATTTCCTTTGTTCGTGCACAAAACTTCTTGCACGCACTCAAATTTACACGCTCAAGTGCAGATCTTTATGTGCGCTCTAAAATTACCGCTGCGATTTAGTGCGTTTTTGTGCGTTTTCCGACATTAACGCGTCCTGAAGTGAAACGGCTATAAACTCCAGCAAGATAAAGTCATTGTATGCAGAGCCACTGACCTTTGTCAATAAAGTATACTTATGGAAACTGTGTTCATATTATCTGAAAGCTACGCGCTCGCGCTCTCTGTCGCGCTCCTGTCTCGCAGCTCGCGCGGGAGAGACAGACGGCTGCGGGGACGCGAACAACAGCACGACACGCACGTGGAAACATGAGCGAAGCTGGCTGGCTGACTGCGGTTGCCTGACTGCTGACTGTTGTTGCTCTAGCGGGGAGGGTTTCGGTTGTGATTGAACGTCAGGCCACCGGGAAATATCCCGGTGCTCCAATTGGCCCGTCCGCCCCTGCCTTAAAGGGTTGAACAAATAGCGCACAGCACTACAGTTACAGAAAAGTTTGCACTGTTTAATTCACTTACCTTTTAATGTGTTTTGGTGCGATTATAACCCGCTATAAAAAAAACACGACTGAATGTTTTGAATGCGAAGTTGTAATGTAGCCGTGGCGGGATGAATTTTGGTGTGGCGGCCCGCCACGGAAGAATGAATGTAGCGGAAACCTTGCATTGTATGGCAGTGATTTGTTCTGTAGCCCATTGACAAAAAATCTTAAGGTGCCTAATAATATTGACGTTAAATTGGTTTAAAATTTTCACAGTATTTCCAACAATATTTTTTCTTCTGGAGAAAGCAACCCAGGCCCATTCTGATTACTTACCCCTATATACATTACTGGAGAGCGCCAAATACGTCCCAGGAGGTACGTTTTTTTTGCAGTTTTTGTTTTCGCGAATCCACCACAGGCCGCTGTGTACACTTTTTCAGATCTCAAACTTCTCTCGCTAGTGCCATTCGCGCCTGCTGTTCTCACATAAATCCATCAGAGGCCGATGTCGACTGACTGACTGACTTTCTGACTGACCAACCAACCAATCCCCCCACCAACCCTAAACCCAACCGATAGTGTTTTAAAAAGCACAGATTGACCCGCCCACCCCCTTCCCTAAACACAACCTACAGTTTTAAAAAGCAATCCAGAAAAAAAAAGAAAAAATAACTTGCCTTATTTTACCACGTTTTCAGATTTTACCATATTTTTACCCTGTTATTTACTTGTTTATTTTATTTTTTAGCTATTGTTTTTGTCTTCCCTGCTTTCTGGAACCGTTCTTAACTGGACTCGAACCCCATTGTCACGGCCAACTCTGCTCTGCGTCTCAAGTCCACCGACGTACATGTCGATCTACCGGACAAACTGGTAACAGCGGAGAAAAACCATCCATACGGAGGTTAGCGGTCAGCTGGTGAGCAAAAAAAGGAATGACGTCATACCACCCTGTAGTGTTCGTTTTAAAGACTAAACGTTCACACGTACCTCTGGCTACATAATTCACGATCTCCAGAAATGTATATAGGGGGACATTTTCAGAATGAGCATATGCTGGGAGAAAGTCTTATTTGTTTTATTTCGGCTAGAATAAAAGCAGTTTTTAATTGTTTTAAAGTCACTTTTAGCTCAATATTATTATCCCCCTTAAGCAATATTAATTTGCATTGTCTCCAGAACAAACCACTGTTATACAATGACTTGCCTAATTACCCTAACTTTACCCTAATTAACCTAGTGAAGCCTTTAAATGTCACTTTAAGATGAATACTAGTGTCTTGAAGAATATCTAGTCTAATAGTATTTACTGTCATCATGGAGAAGAGAAAAGACATCAGTTATTAGAGATGAGTTATTAAAACTATTATGATTAGAAAAGCTTAAAAAAATGTCTCCATTAAACAGAAATTGAGTAAAAAATTATAAACCGGAGGGCGAATAATTCTGACTTCATTTGTATATATGTTCATATTGCAGTAAGAGATATATCCGAAAGAGCAGCGGATCTGTGCGTTCTGTAGATGTCAGATGTGGATTTCTCACTGTGCAGGGGGTTCGGTCTGGAAATAGTTCTGTTCCCAAAAGGCAAGTCACACCACTGAACACGGATAGCACAGACTCTCTCACCAGTTAATTACACCTCCATTGTAGTTCTGTTCAGATGCTTTCACACACACACTGAGTACCGGAGGTGTGTGTTCAGGGTCTGTCAGATCTGCATTGCTTTACCTGAGCGCACCTTCTCACCATGATGCACGCATATCAAGATTTTACTGGAGCAGAAAATCTTACTTGGAAGCTTTGACTTTTTAGATTAGCTTTTTTTTAATTTACACTCTAAAAATACTGGGTTGTTGGAATGCTGGGTCAAATGTGGACAAACTGCTGTGTTTCTATTTTAATTATTCTATTAAGCAAATTTAAAGGAAAAAATACACTCCAAAAAATGCTGGGTTGTTTTTAAAGTTTTTTTTTTTTGTTCATCACTTAAAATAAAATGACTCTTTTTAACCCAGTGGTTGGGTTTTTATTTTAAGCAGTGTTCAGGTAATTATTATTGAGTAATTAAATTACTTTGCAGATATAGTAATCAGAAAACTGATTCATTCATTTTGTTTTCAGCTTAGTCCCTTTATTAATCAGGGGTCGCCACAGCGGAATGAACCGCCAACTTATCCAGCATATTTTTTACACAGCAGATGCCCTTCCTGCACTGGGTAACTCCCATACACACTCATTTACATACACACTACGGCCATTTTAGTTAATCAATTCCCCTATAGCGCATGTGTTTGGACTGGAAACCGGAGCACCCAGAGGAAACCCACGCCAACACGGGGAGAACATGCAAACTCTACACAGAAATGCCAACTGACCCAGCCGGGGCTCGAACCAGCGACCTTCTTGCTGTGAGGCAAAGGCTCTACCCACTGCGCCACTGTGTTGCCCTAATTAGAAAATATATTTTAATTTTTAAGGTAACTTCCCCAACACTGCTTACAATATTAGTGTAAATAGTACGTATATATAGTAATATTTAATAAAATACAATTATGATTTTATAATATAGTGAATAATAGTGGGTTGTTCTCACCATGATGCACGAATAAATGATGATTTTACTGGAGCATAAATACTTTCTTGGAAGCTTTAACTTTTAGATTTGCTTTTTTTTATTTACACTCTAAAAATACTGGGATGTTGGAATGTTGGGTCAAATGTGGACACGTTTTTCAATTAAATTTAAATGACACTTTTTGTTGAAACTTTTATACTTAAAAAAAAACATGCAAATAAAAAGCCATCAGCCTTTAATTTTTTTCTTCATTTGATTGCAACCCCTGCGGTGATTACATTATATTAAAGACACATCAATGGCGTCAGATGCAGCAGATTGATTGTATGGCACCAGGTTAAACTTTCTGACACATTTACGGCACTCACATACATTAAAAATAAAGGCCAGGACTGAATATGGAGGAAGATCTCAGAGTGACATTCTCTAAAATTAAAGGAAGAATAGACTTGGGCCTATTGGTGTGTGTGTGCGCCATTGCATGCAAGGTTTGTAACCACCTCAGGATATTGAGGGTTGTGAGTCACTAGCATTGTTATTTTGGGGGTCATGGGCTGAAAAGTTTGAAACCCCTTGCTCTTTTTAGTTTAACTTTAAAAACAACCCAGAATTTTTACTGTTTTTAAAGTTTCTAAGTTCATCAATTTATTTAAAATGACACTTTTTAACCCAGTGGTTGGGTTTCCATTTTAAGCAGTGTTCAGATAATTATCGTTGAGTAATAAATTACATTTCAGACATAGTAATTAAAAGATATTTTTATTTTTTAAGGTAATACACTGCTTATAATATAATATTAGTGTAAATACTAAGTATATAGTTATTTATTTATTGAAATATATTATTTTATACTATAATGAATTGTAATGGGTTATGATAACTTCCTCAACACTGCTTAAAATATAATATTAGTGTAAACAGTAAATATATAAATAAATAGTATTAATATTTAATAAACTACATTAGGAATTATAATATTATATACTCTCTAATAAATGCTGTGACGTTCTCACCATGATGCTGGCTTGCTTATTTAAAATTTACACTCGAAAAAATTACTGGGTTGTTTTTAACCCAATGCTGGGTCAAAAATGGACAAGTGTATTAATTACCAATGGTTGGGTTTTTATTTTTACAAGGGTTTTTATCTTATAAGTGGTGTTCAAGTAAATCAATTGTTTATTTAGTAATTAAATAAATTTTCAGACATAGTCTTAGCATTAGAAAATAATTTAACAATATTAATTAACAGTATAAATTGCTTATATTATAATATTATATTAGAACACAATAGTGGAAATAGTACATATGTAAAGTAAAATAAATAGAAATAGTATTTAATAAAATATATACTATAATGAAGTCACCAATGTTGGAAGGAATACATGCATGTGTTCGTTTGCATTTATATCTACTTGCATGTAATAAGCTCTGTAGTAATTTGATGCAGACGTCTCATCTTTGACCCATGAATAAATTACACATCAAGGTCATGGGTTTGTGAATGCTGGAAAAATGCACAGCTTGAGTGCACAACAGGTCACTTTTCATACGCATAAATTTGTTTCAGTGCAGTGCGTGTAGAATAACACATTTTATGGTCAACAAGCACTGTTATTGTTGTGTTGCACTTTCTGAAATGTACTTCTTGGCCATTAGTGATGTGTTTTACAGAGCTGCTGTCAGACATTTGTCTGGATTCGTGTCGCTGCACAGTGATGCAATGAATAGAGTCTATTGGAAATGCGTGCTTTAGCCTACATTTAAAAACAAAAAATCTAATTCTATATACATTTGACTGCAGTTTATATGTAAAATTAACACTAGGGGGCAGTATGATGTCAACAAATTTGGTTACTTTTCACACTAATGATATTTACAAGGACATATTGTTGACGGATAAAGGATTATTTTCATGCAGTTCTTTGCACAATTCCAAGTGAACACCACAAAACAACTTAATGCTGTCTATTATTATTACTGGAATGTGTTTGCATCTTCTATCTATCTCTATATGGACAACCTTTTATGCTGTGGTCAGTTTGCTTGATAGCTCACTTTGGATAGTGTTGTACTTTTGCTGCAGAGCTGCAAAGAGATAAAAGCAATGCAAAATCAAGGTAAAACTACATGGTCCTAGTTTTCTTTTTCTTAGGTTTGCTCTTGAAAACACTATTGTACAGCGCCCTCTAGTAGATTTGTCATCTGAAACTTACAAAAATGTATACGTTAAATAACGTATTTTAGATTTGCAAAAATGTAGACATCGCCCTCTAGTGGATTTGTCATCAGAAACGTACAACAAAATATAGTTATGTAATAAAGTAATGTATTACTTTATTACGTTATGTGTAAAGTAATGTATTATAGATTCACAAAATAAAGACAGTGCCCTCTAGTGGATTTGTTTCTGAAACGTACAGCAAAAAGTAATAAAGATAGTGCCCTCTAGGGAAATTTGTTTCTGAAATGTACAACAAAACATAACTTAAGTAACATTTTTTGGATTTCCAAAAAAGTAGACGATGCTCTCTAGTGGATTTGTCAACTGAAACATACAACAAAACGCACCCTAAGTAATGTACTTTAAATTCGCTAAAGGGTAGACAGTGTTCTCTAGTGGATTTGTCAACTGAAATGTACAACAAAACGCACCCTAAGTAATGTATTACAGATTCACAAAAACAAACATGGTGCCTTCTAGTAGATTTGTTTCTGAAATGTACAACAGAATGTACCCGAAGTAGCATATTTTAGATTTGCAAAAATGTAGACAGCACACTCAAGTGGATTTGTCATCTGAAATGTACAACAAAATGTACCCTAAGTAATGTGTTATAGATTTAGAGAAGCAAAGACAGTGCCTTCTAGTGGATTTGTTTCTGAAATGTACAACAGAATGTACCCAAAGTAGCATATTTTAGATTTGCAAAAATGTAGACAGCACACTCAAGTGGATTTGTCATCTAAAACGTACAACAAAACGCTACCTAAGTAACGTTATTTTGATTAGCAAAAGGGTAGACAGCACCCTCTAGTAGATTTGTTTCTGAAATGTACAACAGAATGTACCCGAAGTAGCATATTTTAGATTTGCAAAAATGTAGACAGCGCACTCAAGTGCATTTGTCAGCTAAAACTTACAACAAAACGCTACCTAAGTAACGTTATTTTAATTTGCAAAAGTGTAAACAGCATCCTCTAGTGGATTTGTCATCTGAAATGTACAACAGAATGTACCCTAAGTAATGTATTATAGATTCAGAGAAGCGAAGACAGTGCCTTTTAGTGGATTTGTTTCTGAATTGTACAACAAAATGTACCCTACGTAACGTTTTTGATTTGCAAAAGGGTAGACAGCGCCCTCTAGTGGTTTTTGTCATTTGAAATGTACAACAAAATGTACACAAAGTTATGTATTATAGATTTACAAAAACAAACACAGTGCCTTCTAGTGGATTTGTTTCTGAAATGTACAACAGAATGTACCCAAAGTAGCATATTTTAGATTTGCAAAAATGTAGACAGCACACTCAAGTGGATTTGTCAGCTAAAACGTACAACAAAACGCTCCCTAAGTAAAGTTATTTTGATTAGCAAAAGGGTAGACAGCACCCTCTAGTGGATTTCTCATCTGAAATGTACAACAAAATATACCCTAAGTAATGTATTATAGATTCAGAAAAGCAAAGACAGTGCCTTCTAGTGGATTTGTTTCTGAAATGTACAACAAAACGTAGCCTAAGTAAGGTTTTTGATTTGCAAAAGTGTAAACAGCGTCCTCTAGTGGATTTGTTTCTGAAACGTACAACAGAATGTACTCGACTAGCGTATTTTAGATTTGCAAAAATGTAGACAGCGCCCTCTAGTGGATTTGTCATCAGAAATGTACAACAAAACATACCTTAAGTAATGTATTATAGATTCACAAAATAAAGACAGTGCCCTCTAGTGGAATTGTTTCTGAAACGTACAGCAAAAGGTAATAAAGATAGTGCCCTCTAGGGAAATTTGTTTCTGAAATGTACAACAAAACATAACTTAAGTAACATTTTTTGGATTTCCAAAAAAGTAGACGAAGCTCTCTAGTGGATTTGTGAACTGAAACACAACAAAACGCACCCTAAGTAATGTACTTTAAATTCGCTAAAGGGTAGACAGTGTTCTTTAGTGGATTAGTCAACTGAAATGTACAACAAAACGCACCCTAAGTAATGTATTACAGATTCACAAAAACAAACACAGTGCCTTCTAGTAGATTTGTTTCTGAAATGTACAACAGAATGTACCCGAAGTAGCATATTTTAGATTTGCAAAAATGTAGACAGCGCACTCAAGTGGATTTGTCATCTGAAATGTACAACAAAATGTACCCTAAGTAATGTGTTATAGATTTAGAGAAGCAAAGACAGTGCCTTCTAGTGGATTTGTTTCTGAAATGTACAACAAAATGTACCCTAAGGACCGTTTTTTGATTTGCAAAAGGGTAGACAGCGCCCTCTAGTGGTTTTTGTCATCGGAAATGTACAACAAAATGTACCCCAAATAATGTATTTTAGATTTACAAAAACAAACACAGTGCCTTCTAGTGGATTTGTTTCTGAAATGTACAACAGAATGTACCCGAAGTAGCATATTTTAGATTTGCAAAAATGTAGACAGCGCACTCAAGTGGATTTGTCAGCTAAAGCGTACAACAAAACGCTCCCTAAGTAACGCAAAAGGGTAGACAGCACCCTCTAGTGGATTTCTCATCCGAAATGTACAACAAAATATACCCTAAGTAATGTATTATAGATTCAAAAAAGCAAAGACAGTGCCTTCTAGTGGATTTGTTTCTGAAATGTACAACAAAACGTACCCTAAGTAAGGTTTTTGATTTGCAAAAGTGTAAACAGCGTCCTCTAGTGGATTTGTTTCTGAAACGTATAACAGAATGTACCCGACTAGCGTATTTTAGATTTGCAAAAATGTGGACAGCGCCCTCTAGTGAATTTGTCATCAGAAACGTACAACAAAACATACCTTGAGTAATGTATTATAGATTCACAAAATAAAGACAGTGCCCTCTAGTGGATTTGTTTCTGAAACGTACAGCAAAAGGTAATAAAGATAGTGCCCTCTAGGGAAATTTGTTTCTGAAATGTACAACAAAACATAACTTAAGTAACATTTTTTGGATTTCCAAAAAAGTAGACGATGCTCTCTAGTGGATTTGTCAACTGAAACGTACAACAAAATGCACCCCTAAGTAATGTATTTCAGATTCGCTAAAGAGTAGACAGTGTTTTCTAGTGGATTTGTCATCTAAAATGTACAACAAATCGCACCCTAAGTAATGTATTACAGATTCACAAAAACAAACACGGTGCCTTCTAGTAGATTTGTTTCTGAAATGTACAACAGAATGTACCCGAAGTAGCATATTTTAGATTTGCAAAAATGTAGACAGCACACTCAAGTAAATTTGTCATCTGAAATGTACAACAAAATGTACCCTAAGTAATGTGTTATAGATTTAGAGAAGCGAAGACAGTGCCTTCTAGTGGATTTGTTTCTGAAATGTACAACAAAATGTACCCTAAGGACCGTTTTTTGATTTGCAAAAGGGTAGACAGCGCCCTCTAGTGGTTTTTGTCATCGGAAATGTACAACAAAATGTACCCCAAATAATGTATTTTAGATTTACAAAAACAAACACAGTGCCTTCTAGTGGATTTGTTTCTGAAATGTACAACAGAATGTACCCGAAGTAGCATATTTTAGATTTGCAAAAATGTAGACAGCGCACTCAAGTGGATTTGTCAGCTAAAACGTACAACAAAACGCTCCCTAAGTAACGCAAAAGGGTAGACAGCACCCTCTAGTGGATTTCTCATCTGAAATGTACAACAAAATATACCCTAAGTAATGTATTATAGATTCAAAAAAGCAAAGACAGTGCCTTCTAGTGGATTTGTTTCTGAAATGTACAACAAAACGTACCCTAAGTAAGGTTTTTGATTTGCAAAAGTGTAAACAGCGTCCTCTAGTGGATTTGTTTCTGAAACGTATAACAGAATGTACCCAACTAGCGTATTTTAGATTTGCAAAAATGTTGACAGCGCCCTCTAGTGATTTTGTCATCTGAAACGTACAACAAAACGTTCCTTAAGTAACGTATCGTTTTTTTTTTTTTTTGGTTTTTTTTTGCAAAAAGGTAGACAGCGCCCTCTAGTGATTGTGGAGTTTTGTGTTTGGTTTAATTCTTCGACTTTATGGCTTTATGCTTTGAGTTTGAGTAAAGATCAGCTGTTTTCTTCAAGTGTTTGTGGTTTGCTGTTGTGGTCAGAGCTCAGAGCCAGTATCTGAAAGATTGTTGGTTCAATTCCCTCAAGAACTGACCTATGAATTATCACCATTGTGTCTGTTATCAAGACACTTAACCTCAGGTTCATCCATCGAGACTGAGCCCATAATAAATTCATGGAGCTGCTGTGAAGCAAACAGTGATTTGTCTGCTGTAGAAATACCATTTATATTCGACTTTATTCTACACATGTTGCTGGTGATGAATATACATCCAGTTCAGAAGTTTTTGATAATAAGGGGACTCTTACGTTCACTGAAGTTGCATTTATTTAATTGACATACTGCAAATATGTGAAATGTTATTACAATCCAAATGAACTATTTTGTATGTAAATATATATTAAACTATAATATATGTCTGTGATGTAACACTGAATATTCAGCATCATTACTGCAGACTTCAGTGTTCATGATTCTTCAGAAATCAGTGAGGATGTGAGGATCAATAAATATTTATGGTTATTGTTGAAAACAGTTGTGCTGCTTCATATTTTCAGGATTTTGTGATGAATAAGAAGTTTATATTCATTTATATGAAATAAAATCTCTTGTAACCTTTAAAAATGTCTTTACTTCCCCTTTTGATTAATATAAAGCATCCTCACTAAATATTCAAATACCTTTCCAAAAATAAATTAATAATTAAATATGTGTAAATAAAATACAAAATATCTAATAAATAATCAGTTATTTAATAATAATAATAATAATAAAATAATAATAATAATAAAATAATAATAAGTACAATAATTAAATAATAATAAAAAAATAATATATTATATTTTTTAATAATAAAGTACAAATTTTAATTAGATTAAACTTTAAAAATCATAAAAAAATTATTTTTTTAAGAATAAATAATAAACAAAAAATAATATTATACAATATTTAAATAAAACTAAAATTAATATATAATGAAATAATAATTTATATAATAATAATAACACAATTAAATTAATAGATAAATAATAAAAACAAATATTCCTTATGGAGCGTCACGGTGGCGCAGTGGGTAGCACGATCACCTCACAGCGAGAAGGTCACTGGTTCGAGCCTCGGCTGGGTCAGTTGGCAGTTCTGTGTGGAGTTTGCATGTTCTCCCCGTGTTGGCGTGGGCTTCCTCTGGGTGCTCCGGTTTGCCCCACAGTCCAAACACATGCGCTATAGGGGAATTGATCAACTAAATTGGCCGTAGTGTGAATGAGAGTGTATTGGTGTTTCCCAGTGATAGGTTGCAGCTGGAAGGGCATCCACTGCATTAAACATATGCTGGATAATTTGGCGGTTCATTCCGCTGTGGCAACCCCAGATTAATAAAGGGACTAAGCCGAAAAGAAAATGAATGAATGAATGAATATATTCCTTATTATTATTTGAACACAAAAGCAAATAATCTTACAGTAGACTTCTAGTTTGAGCCCCTCTGGAGGGAATCCTGAGGTTAAGTGCCCTACACAAACACACAGTGATGCTGGTCTCAGGTCAGTCCTTGTGGGAACTAAACCAGCAACCTGCAGGACACCACACACACACACTCATGCATTTATGATCTCCAAATATCTCAATAAATGCAAAAATCTCTGGTTCTCCGGGATCCTTTAGGTCTGTCCTAACCTGGGTCAATAGTTCAGCTCTGGAGGGGCCGCCATCTGCTCTAGGACACATCTGACCACACAATTGGCATTAAGCTCAGGTTCAGGTTCACTTTATTTGTATTGAAGGGTAAGCATTAGGTTTGCAATGTTACAGTAATGTGGGCTCACAGATTTTTCATGATTTTACAGACAACATTAACAAAATGAGATAAAATAATTTAAAATAATGCTTTAAAGCTACTAGCATAACTTAAACATAAAATACAACTAAATAATATTAAATGCTTTAAAGTTTCACTAAATTTTTATTTAATTTTACTTCATTTTATTTAATTTTATTTTATATGTAAGTCACGCTTTAAAGGTTCCAGCATCACAAAATTTTAACTTAATTTTATTTTATTTTGTTTTATTTTATTTTATTTTATTTTATTTTATTTTATTTTATTTTATTTTATTTTATTTTATTTTATTTTATATGTAAGTCGTGCTTTAAAGGTTCCAGCATCACAAAATTTTAACTTCATTTTATTTTATTTTATTTTATTTTATATATAAGTCGTGCTTTAAAGGTTCCAGCATCACAAAATTTTAACTTAATTTTATTTAATTTAATTTTATTTTATATATAAGTCGTGCTTTAAAGGTTCCAGCATCACAAAATTTTAACTTAATTTTATTTAATTTTATTTTATTTTATATATAAGTCGTGCTTTAAAGGTTCCAGCATCACAAAATTTTATTTTATTTTATTTTATTTTATTTTATTTTATTTTATTTTATTTTATTTTATTTTATTTTATTTTATTTTATTTTATTTTATATATGCTGTGCTTTAAAGTTTCCAGCATTACTAAAAACAATAGTAGTAGAACTAGTAGTTTCTGTGCTATTATTATTATTGTTAGTAATTAATTATTAATTATTATTATTATTATTAATATTATTAATATTTTAAGTACGTTTTGGGGAATATTATATACATATTTCTAAAACAACAGAGAACAAATGTATATGTGAGTGTGCGCCATATCTGTGTGTGCATCTGTGAGTGTTTGTGTGCTTCTGTATGTCTGTGTGCAGTTGTGTGTGTGTGTGTACCTTGTATTCCTCAGTACATTTTGAGTACGTGTGTTAATTTAAATGGCTCAGACAGAATTAAGTATTCTGAAAATGTAAAAGGGTTGCTGTGAGGGTTGAGTTTAGGAAAAGAGGATATAATATACAGTTTGTACAGTAAAAACACTATTACAGCTATGAGGAGTCCCCTTAAAGATAGCTGTACAAGTGTGTGTGTGTGTGGAGAGGGTTACTCAGGTTTTAGGTTATCAAGTATGTCGCGTTTGTTCCCTGGGGTGACAGAGAGATAGCATCCCTCTTTCCCTGGGGTGCTGAAGGGATGGAGGGATGTTGTTTTTCTTTTTTTCCAGCGGTTTGGGCCCTACAGGGACATCTTAAATCTGTCGGATGCTCCTCAAAGTGCCAGTGCATTGATTTCAGCCACCGCGACTTTCCAGCCCGCCGGCTATGGACAACGCACACACACACACACACACACACACACACACAGTTCATTGGGACTTGTTTGCGGTCATGTTGGAAGCTTTAGTGCTCTGTGTGTCTGCTGTGGTCTCTGGGGTCCACAGGGGGCGCCGGTTCTGAACACTGCCCTCGGTCCTGCATCCTGACTAGGGCTGCACAATATATCAAAAAATCATCAATAGTTGCATCCCAAATGACACACTACTATATATATATGCACGTATACACTATGCACTATGCACTTATATACATCATGGAGTTATACACTATACACTTATACACTCAACCATGTAGTGTAGAGTTTAGTGTCGTAACAAAATGAAAACCTAAACTTTTTTTACTAAATGGAAATTCTAACTTTTTCCCAGGCAACATTTAATGGTTTTCAAATTGACATAAAAGACCAAACTACCCAATAGTACCTGTCATAAGTACAACCGTATTCACTATTGAGAGACGGCACAATCTCTGATATGGGAGAATTTTGTTTTCATAATTCCAAATAATTAAAAAAAACCAACCTCAGTGCCCGATACTTCATTATCTCCTCGCTTTCATTAGTAGCTCCTCCCCTTCACCAATAGCTCCTCCTCTTAATCAGTATATCCTCCCCTTCAGCAGTAGCTTCTTGGTTTAATTAGAAGCTACTCCCCGACATCAATAATTCCACCTCTTAATCAATAGCCCCTCCCCTTCACAAGTAACTCCTCCTCTAGCTGCTCGGTTTTTTTTTAGTAGCTCCTCCCCTTCATCAGTAGATCCTCCTCTTAATCAGTATCTCCTCTCCTTCAGCAGTAGCTTCTTCGTTTCATTAGTAGCTCCTCCTCTTTATCAATAGCTCCTCCCCTTCACCAGTAATTGCTTCTCTAGCTCATCGGTTTCATTAGTAGCTCCTCCCCTTCACCAATAGCTCCTCCCCTTAATCAGTATATCCTCCCCTTCAGCAGTAGCTTCTTGGTTTAATTAGTAGCTACTCCCCTTCGTCAATAATACCACCTCTTAATCAATAGCCCCTCCCCTTCACAAGTAACTCCTCCTCTAGCTGCTCGGTTTTATTAGTAGCTCATTCCCTTCATCAATAGCTACTCTTTTTAATCAGTAGCTCCTCCCCTTCATCAGTAGATCCTCCTCTTAATCAGTAGCTCCTCTCCTTCAGCAGTAGCTTCTTGGTTTCATTAGTAGCTCCTCCTCTTTATCAATAGCTCCTCCCCTTCACCAGTAATTGCTTCTCTAGCTCATCGGTTTCATTAGTAGCTCCTCCCCTTCACCAATAGCTCCTCCTCTTAATCAGTAGCTCCTCCTCTTCTGCAGTAGCTCCTTGGTTTTTTTAGTAGCTCCTCCCCTTCATCAATAGCTCCTCCTCTTCATCTGTAGCTTCTCCTATTTACCAATAGCTCCTCCTCTTATTCAGTAGCTCCAGCCCTTCAGGGGTAGCTCCTTGGTTCAATTAGTAGCTCCTCCTCTTCATCATTTAACCCCACCCCTTCACCAGTAACTTCTCCTCTAGCTGCTCGGTTTCTTTAGTAGCTCCTCCCCTTCATCAATAGCCCCACCTCTTCATAAATAGCTCCTCCTCTTTATCATTAACATCTCCCATTCACAAGTAGCCCCTCCTCTTCAGCAGTAGCTCCTCGGTTTCAATAGTAGCTCCTCCCATTCACCAGTAGCTCCTCCTCTTCACCAGTAGATCCTCCCCTTCAATAGTAGCTCCTCCTGTTGTGTTTGTTTTGAGTGCGTGTGTGTATATTGAGTGTGTGCGTGCATCTGTGAGTGTGTGTTGTGTGTTTTGAGTGTATGTGTTTCTGAGTGTGTGTAGGTCTGTGAGCATCTTACTTCTGAATGTTGAATGTTGTTCTGTCAATGTGTGTGTGTTGTTTGGGTATTGAGTGTGTGTGTGTTTCTGTATGTGTCTGTGAGCATGTGCGTATGTGTGTCTGTAAACGTGTGTATGTGGGTCTGTGTGTGCGTCTGTGAGCATGTGCATCTGTGTGTGTCTGTGAGCATGTGTGTGTGTGTGTGTGTGTGTGTGTGTGTGTGTCTGTGAGCATGTGCATCTTTGAACATCTCTGTGTTTGTGTGCATCTGTGTGTGTGTGTGTGTGTGTGTGTGTGTGTGTGTGTGTGTGTGTGTGTGTGTGTGTGTGTGTGTGTGTGTGTGTGTGTGTGTGTGTGTGTGTGTGCTGGTGTTGTTCTGCAGCAGTAAAGCCCGGACCCTCCCAGGACAGCAAGGGGTGTCTGAAATCAATTCAGTGTTAAGTGCAGGTCTGAGCAGGGGACAGTTTCAGGCCCCAACACTGTTATTCACGCACTACTGACCCAGACCTTACCCACACACACACACACACACACACAACTCCTCAAATGCAGCCGATCAGAGTCAGATTACTGCGAGAACAGACTGATCTCAGCTCAGCTCGTCCTCCACACCTCCTCATGTGCATTCACTCAGTCCGTGTGAGAGAACTGATCACTGTGTGCTAATGATGCTTAAAGGGACAGTTCACCCTCCAGAAATAAACATCCATTACATTTGTGTAGTTTCAAACCTTAATGGCTCCTATTCAACCATATAACCATGTAAGAGATAATGCTATATATATATATATATATATTAAAAATATTCACCCTCCTGTACAATTTTCTTTATTCAAATATTTCCCAAATGATGTTGAACAGATTCAGGAAATTTTTCACAGTATTTCCTATAATATTTTTTCTTCTGGAGAAAGTCTTATTTGTTTTATTTTGGCTAGAATAAAAACAGTTTTTAATTGTTTTAAAGCCATTTTAAGGTCAATATTATTATCCCCCTTAAGCAATATTAGTGTTGGATTGTCTCCAGAACAAACCACTGTTATACAATGACTTGCCTAATTACCCTAACTTTACCCTAATTACCCTAGTGAAGCCTTTAAATGTCACTTTAAGCTGAATACTAGTGTCTTGAAGAATATCTAGTCTAATATTATTTACTGTCATCATGACAAAGAGAAACCAGTTATTAGACATGAGTTATTAAAACTATTATGTTTAGAAAAGTGTTGATAAAATCTGCTCTTCGTTAAACAGAAACTGGAGAAAAAATATAAAAGAATTAGAATTTTACAGGAGGGCGAATAATTCTGACTTCAATTAGATATATAAATTAAAAGGAATGTTTTTTTATTTACATTTTTGTCTTATGCGCATAAGAGTAAACAGTGGACAATTGAAATTATTCTCTTTATTCCAAACACTTGTTCTTATAGTACAAAAGACAGACAAAAACAATACAAACCACTCAATATACCTTAAAAAAGATGGTATGCCAATATTTCATCAAAGGTGACTGAAAACGCACCTCAGTAAGCCTAGGGTTTATCAACAACATTAAAATACTATTCTGAGAATTCTCCAATCGACAGATGATCTTATAGATCAATTTTCTCATCAAAGCACAAAACGATCAAACTCTTACCTTAAAAAATAATTCACTTGCACTACGCCATCTATGTGATGATACCCTCAAATGAGATGAAAATTAATTTACAAATACACTGAATGAGTGGTTTACTACACTATAAAAATGCTGGGTTGTTGTAACCCAACATTGAGTCAAATTTGGATAAACAGCACTCTTTTTAGCATCCGAATTAAAAATAGTTTAACTTTAACACGTCTAGTTAAAAGTGCAATAAACAACAACTAAAAATGTGCATGTGTGCCTTTATTTTTTCAATCAGCAACCTTTAAATTTAACTTGCCAACTTTTACTTATAAGAAGATTTAGATCGGGCGACACGGTGGCTCAGTGGTTAGCACTGTGGCTTCACAGCAAGAAGGTCGCTGGTTCGAGTCCCGGCTGGGTCAGTTGGTGTTTCTGTGTGGAGTTTGCATCTTCTCCCCGTGTTGGCATGGGTTTCCTCCGGGTGCTCCGGTTTCCCCCACAGTCCAAACACATGCGCTATAGGGGAATTGATGAACTAAATTGGCTGTAGTGATTAGTGTGTGTGTGTTAATGAGTGTGTATGGGTGTTTCTCAGTACTGGGTTGCAGCTGGAAGGGCATTATTTTTTCGTTTTATTAAATTTCTCTTGTTTATTTTATTCTTGTTTATGCAAAGGACTTAAAATTAGGGTTAGGGTTTGTAGCTCCTCTTCATCAATAGCCTCCCCTTCAGCAGTAGCTCCTTGGTTTCATTAGTAGCTCCTCATCATCAATAGCCCCTCCTCTTCACCAGTAACTCCTCCTCTAGGTGCTTGGTTTCATTAGTAGCTCCTCCTCTTCATCAATAGCCCCTCCTCTTCACCAGTAACTCCTCCTTTAGATGCTAGGTTTCATTAGTAGCTTCTCCTCTTCATCAATAGCCCCTCCTCTTCACCAGTAACTCCTCCTCTAGATGCTTGGTTTCATTAGTAGCTCCTCCTCTTCATCAATAGCCCCTCCTCTTCACCAGTAACTCCTCCTTTAGATGCTAGGTTTCATTAGTAGCTCCTCCACTTCACCAGTAGTTCCTCTTCTTAATCAGTAGCTCGTCTCCTTCAGCAGTAGCACCTTGGTTTTATTAGTAGCTCCTCCTCTTCATCAATAGGCCCTCCCCTTCACCAGTAACTACTTCTCTAGCTGCTTGGTTTCATTAGTAGCTCCTCCCCTTCATCAATAGCCCCTCCTCTTAATCACTATCTCCTCCCCTTCAGCAGTAGCTCCTTGGTTTTATTAGTAGCTCCTCCTCTTCATCAATAGCCCCTCTCCTTCACCAGTAACTCCTATTCTAGCTGCTAGGTTTCATTAGTAGCTCCACCCCCTCACCAATAGCTTCTCCTCTTAATCAGTATCTCCTCCCCTTCAGCAGTAGCTCCTTGGTTTCAATAGTAGCTCCTCCTCTTCATCAATACCCCCTTCTCTTCACCAGTAACTCCTCTAGATGCTTGGTTTCATTAGTAGCTCCTCCCCCTCACCAATAGTTCCTCCTCTTAATCAGTAGCTCCTCCCCTTCAGCAGTAGCTCCTTGGTTTCATTAGTAGCTCCTCCTCTTCAACAATAGCTCCTCCCCTTTACCAATAGTTCCTCCTCTGAATCAGTAGCTCCTCCCCTTCAGCAGTAGCTCCTTGGTTTTATTAGTAGCTCCTCCTCTTCAACAATAGCCCCTCTCCTTCACCAGTAACTCCTCCTCTAGCTGCTCGGTTTCCTTAGTAGCTCCTCCCCTTCATCAGTAGCTCCTCTTCTTAAGCCGAAGTCACACTAGAGTTTGAGCTTGCGAAATTCTGTCGTACGGCGCTGTGAAAAGGGGCGGGGTTAAACAAGATGATTAGACATTAAAAAAAGCGAGCGATTGCTCCATGTTTTAAATTTCTGTTCAGAGAGGTCATGTTTTGATCCTGGATTGGTCTTACGCAGTCAAGTGATGCGATTTCGCAGGTCAGAGTTTACCAAGTTTGAACTTTGCACCGCAGCAACCTGCAAAATCTGACGCATGACCCTGCGTTCCTGTCTGACGCATTCGTATGCGTATGAATGGAAGTCTATGAAGGGAAAACTCCAGTGTGACCGCGGCTTTAATCTGTATCTCCTCCCCTTCAGCAGTTGCTCCTTGGTTTCATTAGTAGCTCCTCCTCTTCATCAGTAGCCCCTCCTCTTCACCAGTTACCCCTCCTCTAGCTTCTTCCCTTCATCAATAGCTCCTCCTTTTAATCAGTAACTCCTCACTTTCAGCGGTAGCTCCTCAGTTTCATTAGTAGCTCCTCCTCTTCATCAGTAGCCCCTCCTCTTCACCAGTAACCCCTCCTCTAGCTTCTTCCCTTCATCAATAGCTCCTCCTTTTAATCAGTAACTCCTCACTTTCAGCGGTAGCTCCTGAGTTTCATTAGTAGCTCCTCCCCATCATCAATAGCCCCTCCTCTTAATCAGTAGCTCCTCCCCTTCTGCAGTAGGGGTATGAAATGTGCTATACACTGCAAAAAATGCATGAGTTTTTGTCTTGTTTCTAGTACAAATATCTGAATTAAAGAAGCTTTTTTAGACAAGTAAAAAATAATGTTTTGTTTTCAGAAATAATGAGTCAAAATTAAGTGAGTTTTTCGATAAAACAAGCAAAATAATCTGCCATTGGGGTTTTACTTGTCTAGAAAATGCTTCTTGATTTAAGAATCTTTAGATATTTAGACTAGAAACAAGACAAAAACTCCAAGTAAGAACAGCATAAGCTCATTTTCATGTTTCTGCTCTTCTATTGTTGATGTTTTAGGCCTGACCTGGGATCAGTTGCTCTTCTGAAATCCCTTCAGGTGTGTGACGGCTCGGGATCTCTGGTTTTACATGCTGTGACTGTGGACATGCAGAGCGCAGGTGAAGTGTCTATTGATTACTGTCGTTCCTGCATTAATGCGTGTGTTTGTGTCGCAGTCGATTGACTTGTTGTAAGAGTTGCGTTCTGCTGTCCTCCCAAAGCTCGGGGTCATGTGTGTGTGTGTGCATGTGATCCATTTAGCTAAACGAACACGACAAGATCAGACATCCGCCAGGACTATTCATGAGAAACTCAATCTCAAAGCGGAATGAGGAGGAATAACCAAGCTTAACATGCAATTTAAAGACTTAACGGTAACAATTTACAATAAGGTTGTATTAGTTAATGGATTTACTAACATGAACAAACAATGAACAAAACAATTATTACAGTATTTCTTCATGTTAGTCAATGCAAATACGGTTCCTCGTTGTTAAATCACAGTGCATTAACTACACTCAAACAATTATTTTAAAAAGAGCTGAAACAACACAATTCTGGAGACTTTTTGAGGCGAAACTTTGTTTATTGTTTATTGTTCAATCTACTTAAATTAGTTTCGTTAACACAATGGATTTGTGTTGGGACAGCATGAATGAATTGTGTTAAACCCTGCATTTTTTTATAGTGTCATGTAAACAAGCGTGAATTTGGATTTTATTAATGCATTCAAGAGTTCACACTTAGCTGATGATTAATTATGAAGCTTGTTTGGCATGCTGTCCCGGGAGAGAGCCCTGAGCTCATGAGATCCTCGAGCCCGGGGCTCCCTCCCGTTGCAAGGCGAGAGGGGAGATCGAGCTCAGGTAGATCTTGAGAACTCCCCCATCGTAGTGAATGAAGTGCAGATAGTAGTTCTCTTTAAAGAGATAGGTACTAGATAGTGAGCAAGTCTATAGTGTTGATTAATAAATAACTTAGGTTGCATGTTTTTAATCGGTGGGAGGAAACCGGAGGACCCGGGGAAAACCCACGTGAGCACAGGGAGAACACGCAAACTCCGCACAGAAAATGCCCGCTAGTTTGGTAAAGCCTAGAACCATTGACATTCTTGCTGTGAGGCAACAGCGCTAAGCGCTGGGCCACCGTGTCACCCATCTAAAAGAGAGGAGGAGTAGGGGTGGAAGGGGGGATTCTTCAAAGCGAAGATAGTGGTGATATGAAACCCGGGGTATTTATAGTAGCTTAGGGATCATCTGATTGGTGCGTGGTGGTTTGGATAATGTGGGTCCAGCCGCTAGCAATCATAAGCACGTGATCCTCTCGAAATTAGATTATAAATAAACTTCACTTAGTGAATGTTAAACTATGAGTAATAAATGTTGTACAAGTATTGTTGATTATTAGTTAATGCTAGTAAATACATTGACCATTGAAAGCTTATTTTAAAGTGGGACCGACTTTAAATTAGGTTAACTACACAAAAATTCTTGCTAATTTAAATTTTTTGTTGAATCAAATGAACTTTTCTAGTCTTATTTCTAGACTTAACTTACATTAATCAAACTGACTAAAAACATTAAACTTTGTATAACCTAAATAATTTTGTTGAAACCTAAATCAGGTTTCAACAAAATTATTTAGGTTATACAAAGTTTAACTTAATGTTTTAGTCAGTTTGACTTATTAAATTTAGTCAAATCAATATAAAAATATTTGTTGTATTGACTTTTTGTCATTAAATGTTTTGTAGTGTAACAGTAAATGTAAAAATGTGTTTTTGAATCATCATATACTTCAACTGATCTGTTGTGGTGATTCTATAGTTGCTATGGTAACACAAAAACTAGTCATTAATCTGTTGTGATGATTCTGTAGTTGCTATGGTAGCACAACAACTACAGTAACTGATCTGTTGTGGTGATTCTACAGTTGCTATGGTAACACAACAACTAAAGTAATTGATCAGTTGTGGTGATTCTATAGTTGCTATGGTAACACAACAAGTAATCGATCTGTTGTGGTGATTCTATAGTTGCTATGGTAACACAACAACTAAAATAGTTGATCAGTTGTGGTGATTCTATAGTTGCTATGGCAACACAACAACTAAAGTAGTTGATCTGTTGTGGTGATTCTATAGTTGCTATGGTAACACATCAACTATAGTAATATGAACAAATGATCCACTACTATATCATATCATCCCACCAAGCAATTTTGTGTTTAATAGACTTCTAAAGATGGCTTGGCTGAAACAAGGCTAAATTTGGCCTGTTAGTGAACTGCTAATTGACATCTAAGATTACCCCGAAACTGTTGACTAGTCATCAAATACACAGATTAGACAGACTACATGTGTCGTCATTCATTCCTGTGTATTTGATGACTAGTCTAGTTTTGGGCTGTTCTTAGATGTCAATTAGATGTTCACTGACAGCCCAATTTTAGCCTTGTTTTAGACAAGTTTTTAGTAAATGCCACAATGTTTTTGAGCCATATTGCATTTTGGAGTATTTATTAACAAATAGCACTATTAAATACTCTTTACTACTATATGGTTTGAAAAAACTTCTGTAAAAAAAAAAACAGACATAAAATTACATCTTGTCTGCTTAAATTCAGGAATTTATTTATTTTACTTTCTTTTTTCCAAAACTTAAAGAAGAACAGGGAGATGAATAGTCGTTATATGTCTTACAGGAGTAATACTAAATAATAAAATATATAGAGAAAAAAACTAAAAAATAAATAAATAATAAAAAAAAAATAGATTTTGATTAAATTGACCAACTGCATAATCAAACAAAGAGAAACTTTTTATTTATATATTTATTTATTGCAAAACTTACAAGAACAGGAAGATGACACATTGCTATATCTCTTACAATGGTAATTATATAATACAGATATAATATATATATATATATATATATATATATATATATATATATATATTTTTTTTTTTTTTTTTTTTTTTTAATATAATTATTTTTTTTAAGTTTTTAAGAATTAAGCTATTGCATAATCAACAGAAAAAAAGAAATATGTTATTCAGGAACGTTTTATTTATTATTTATTTTATTTTTATTTATTGCCAAAACTTACAACAAGACAGAGATGAATCGTTATTATATTTCTTACAAGAGTAATACTAAAATACAGATTAAAAATAAAATAAATAAAAAAGTGTGTTTGCATGAATTATTCCATTGCACAATCTAAGACTCACAAACATATTTATTTATCTTTATTTATTTATTGCCAAAACGTACAAGAACAAGGAGATAAAACATTGTTATATCTCTTACAAGAGTAATACTAAAATAAAGATTTTAAAAACGTTGTTTGCATGAATTAAGCTATTGCGTAATCAACAGAGAAAAGAGAGAAATTTAAGATTCAGGAACTTTTTATTATTTATTTATTTTATTTTATTAGTTTTTTTATTGCCAAAAGTTACAAGAACAGGGAGATGAAGCATCGCCATATCTCTTACCAGAGTAATAATAAAGTACAAAGAAAATACAAAAATATATTTTATTAATATATTTTAAACACACACACACACACACACACACACACACACACACACACACACACACACATACATACACACATATATATATATATATATATATATATATATATATATATATATATATATATATATATATATATATATATATATATATATATATATATATATATATATATTTATTTTTTTTTCTTCAGCTTAGTCCCTTTTTTCATCAGGGGTCACCACAGCGGAATGAACTGCCAACTCATCCGGCACATGTTTTACACAGCGAATGACCTTCCAGCTGCAACCCAGTACTGGGAAACACTGATACACACACACACACACTCATACACTACAGCCAGTTTAATTCATCAATTCCCCTATAGTGCATGTGTTTGGACTGTGGGGGAAAGTGGAAACCCACGCCAACACGGGGAGAACATGCAAACTCCACACAGAAATGCCAACTGACCCAGCCGGGACTCGAACCAACGACTTTTTTGCTGTGAGGTGACAGTGAGCCACCATGTCACCCATATAAAAATATATTTTATTAATATATATTTTTATATTATATATATATATATATATATATATATATATATATATATATATATATATATATATATATATATATATATATATATATATAAACAAAATACATTTTTAAAAGTGTGTTTGTATGAATTAAGCTATTGCACAATTAACAGACAAAGAGAAATATAAGTGAAGATTCAGGAACTGTATAATTTATATTTTTTTTATTGCAAAACATACAAGAACAGGGAGATGAAACATCTCTTACAAGAGTAATAATTCAATCAGAGAAAATATATAAAATATATTATCTAAATATATATTTTTAACATATTTTACACATTTGTTTTAATATAAAAGCAAAATACATGTTAAAACGTGTGTCTGTATGAATTAAGCTATTGCAAAATCAAACAGACAAAGAGAAATATAGGCTAAGATTCAGGAACTCATGTATGCAAAACCACCCGTGAACGCGCGTCCCGCCAGATGCTCGTCACCGCGGCAGCAGCTCGTGCACGCTGATCCGGTCTGGGATTCGCTGACACGGGTGATGAAGGAGCACGGAACATTTTTAGCCCCGCTACCCCCATCAGAAGCCCGCCCGGGGCAGATGATCTCAGCGCCATCAGGAGCTCAGCATCATTAGAAGGTGTTAATTGGAGTTAGTCGGAGTCTTCGCTTTCTGTCAAGAAGTCTGACAACAGAATTCATTAGACTTAAAAATACCGGGGCACTGAAATGAATTCAAGAGGGAATCGCTGATGAGGAAGGATTGTTAGCTGACAGACAGAACAGAGCTCAGAAAGGGTCCAATTCTCATTAAAGATGCCAAATATGGGCCCCGTGCGCGTGCATCAGGCGCGGGAAGTTTTTCAGCACGACCAGCATCTCATATCTGATGCGTAATATTCACACTTTCATTGAGCTTCTTCTCACAAAAAAAATAAATAAATAAAAATGCAGCAGGAAGGAAGATCGCTTGCATCCTCAATTAGGAAAGTTGCATGTGTCAAAAAAGGAGAAAATAAATAAATAATATTTATTTGATGTTTTATATGCACCGGCAGCCCTTTTAAAATAAAGCTGCTTTAAAACAACCTCTGTATTTTGGTACAAGATCTGCGTTGTTGAAAAGATACTGAGACTTCTGCTATTTGATGCTTCTTTATAAATGCGAGTAATGTAAAATGTGTTTAATGCGCTTCTGCGGTCACATACTGAAAGTGCTCTGGTGTGTTTGACCAGGGTTAAAAAGAAAAATGTAGGTTATTTGTGCCACTTTCATCGAAAGCACAGAAAATAGGAGCCATAAAATGGGGAGATAGCAAATGAGGAACTGCTGAGACTTCCTCTGTCACATATACACACACACCCAGAAATGCGCTTTGTGTGATCCGAAATAACTCCGGGAAAAGGCTGTTGAATAAACGGGCGACACACTCCTGCTAGACTGAAAACGCGCTCAAAATGAAGAAACACGAAATAAGAAGCAACTGCGCGTTTGTGGTCGTTTAAAATAGGAACGATTCGAATTCTCGGAATATTTAGAACGCTCAGAGCGACACTTCAAAGGAACGAATGCTGTCGGTTAGGATTTAAAATAATATTAGGTAAAATAAACAAAGAATATAGGGTTAGGGTTAGTAATAAATAAATAAATATTAGGCAACTCTCAACACTGATGTGGGGTTTATTGCGCAATTTCTGCAATCTTTAAAAGGATTCATTTAAATGCGAATGAAAAATAAGTGATATTTAGTTCTAAATGGTTATATTAAAATTTACTTCATATTTACGTGCAGTATAATTAACGAAAGCTTTTTATTTTAACGAATGTTTAAGAGTAAATCATTAGATTTTAAAATAAAAATACCAAAACTCACGTTTCAAAAAAGCGTTTGATTAAATATAAATATATTAATAATAATAAGTATTAAATATTATATTTCAAGTTAATCACAGCATCGAAAAACACATGAAAAGTATATGAAAAGCACATTTTATTTCACCTTTCATAACAGTGCCATGAGAACATTTGTACAAGATACATCACAATCTAAAGTGCACAAATACTGTACAACAGAGGGATCTTAAATAAAAAAAGGAAAAAATAAAACATCACATAGGGCTTTTCAAAGAATTAAAATAAGATAAAAAACAAATCAGTGGCATGCTTTTAAAAACCAAAATGCGACCAAAACCCTCAATTAAAATGAAGCATATTTCACAAATAAAATGCACAGCTAAGCTTTGGCACTTGCAGATTAAAAAGATTTAAAACACAACATGAGCAAGATCACTTTAAAGAAAATAAAACCAGATAGAGAGATAGAATGAATGAATGGATTGATAAAGGATTTTGAAAAGCAGTTCTTAAGGGCTGGTGTAGAAGGCGTAATAACCCATGGCTTTATGGCTCTCTTTGTTGTACTCCTCAGAGCTCAAGTCCTCACACTTTATAGTGGGCGAAGCGTCTGTACTGGAGCCTCCAGGCGAAACACGCCGCCGCTTACAGGCCATGGAGTAACCGCTGGTGTCGCCTGAATCCACGCTTTTCAGCACCGGAGGTGCCTCCATCCAGGGGCCTGTACTGGCAGCTGTAGGGGCCGCTGTGGAGTTTTCATCCTGCAGCTTGTCTTTGGAGGACAGCAGGTCATCGGTGTATGCCGGAGGGCTCGGTCGGGGCGACCAGGGTAGGCCGGTGGTCATTTTTCTCTGGTAGGAACTTCTGCTGCTCCATCCAGCCGCCATGGAGGCGAACGCAGAATCGGGATAGTAGCCGAGTGCATGTGGACTCTGGAGCGGCAGTGGTTTGATGCCGTAGGGAAGCAGACTTGAGGCCGAGTACTCACTGTCATAGGACAGATCCAGTTTGGTGGTCGCACCACTTTGTTGCACCGGCCCCACAAACCAGCGCTGAGCAGACGCCGAGCTCGCAGCCGAATCTTCGCTCTGAGGAGACAGCAGGCCGTTGGTTTGGGGAACGGCGCGCTCGCTGCCGTAGAAGCGGTGGTTTTGGGGAAGGTTGTTGACAAACTGGTCTTGGAAGAAGGGCTGCATTGCGTAGCGGGCGCCGGGGACAATCTGGTGCGACCGCGGAGAGTCAGTAGGAGAGGGCGTCAGTCTGTCGCTCTCTGGAGCTGTGTACATCCTGAGGGAAAAAAAAACACTGTGAGGGGCTTGAGGAGTCTTGGATATTATGAAGCTGTTGTTTATTGAACTGATAATCAACAGTTGCATTTGTGTTAGTTAATATATAGAAGCAAATTTTAGTTTATGCACACAAAAGCATGCAAATCAGTCTCTCGAGTGGGTGCTTGATAAAAAATATCAACTGAAAACATGAAGTATATTATATATATATATATATATATATATATATATATATATATATATATATATATATATATATATATATATATATATATATATACACACATACAATTGAAGTCAGAATTATTAGCCCCCCTGTTTATTTTTCTCCCCAATTTCTGTTTAACTAATCATAATAGTTTTAATAACTCATCTCTAATAACTGATTTATTTTCTCTTTGTCATGATGACAGTAAATAATATTAGACTAGATATTCTTCAAGACACTTCTATACAGCTTAAAGTGACATTTAAAGGCTTAACTAGGTTAATTAGGGTAACTAGGCAGGTTAGGGGAATTAGGCAAGTTATTGTATAATGATGGTTTGTTCTGTAGACTATCGGGAAAAAAACTTAAGGGGGCTAATAATATTGTCCTTAAAATGGCTTTAAAAAATTTTTAAAACTGCTTTTATTCTAGCCGAAATGAAACAAATAAGACTTTCTTCAGAAGAAAAAATATTATCAGACATTGTGTGAACATTTCCTTGCTCTGTTAAACATCATTTGGGAAATATTTAAAAAAGAAAAATAAATTCAAAAGGGGGCTAATAATTCTGACTTCAACTATATATATATATATATATATACACACATACATACATACAAATACACACACAATATTTTTAGTTGCAATATATTTGCAATTTGTGTTTAGTCTGCAATAATTAGTTGCATTTTTATTACAGTTGCATTTGTATTATTATAGCAAATTAACTACTCAATTTTAGTTAATGAACAAAAAAGCATACACATCAGTCTCAAGTGGGTGCTCAATAAAAAATATCAATTGAAAATATATAAATATATTGCACAATATAAATATATTGTGTGTATATAAATGTTTGTTAAATGCAATAACTAGTTGCATTTGTATAAAAAAATATAGTAGCAAATTAACTACTCAATTTTAGTTCATGCACACAAAAGCATGCACATCAGTCTCAAGTGGGTGCTCGATAACAAATATAAATTGATAAAATAAATATACTTTTCACTTTTATTTAATGCATTAAATAACTTGCACTAACTGGACCTTTTATTTATACAGTTTCTATAGTAAAGAGTCCTGCATTTATACAAAGGAATATTATAAACATTGCATTTTGCATATGCATGCCAGATTAAATCTAATTTATTTCTCATAATATATCTATAAATTTAGCAGATCATGAAGCTGTTGTTTATTGAACTTGAACTAATGATAAACAGTTACATTCACATTAATATAGTAACAAATTAAATACTCATTTATAGTTAACACAACTGTTCATTATTAGTTCTCTTCAAATCTAATTAATTAGCTATTAGAATTCCAGATCATTTCAGGCCTTTAAATCAAACAAAAAAATAAGCATTTGTTTTGCAATGCACTATATCAGCACATTTTAATCTGGCCTGCATTCATATACAGCAATGCAATATTTATAACAATCTATATAAATACACCAATGTATATAAGTAATACACCAACAAGGTCCCATTGGTGCAAGTTATTTCTTGCATTAACAAAAAACTGAAATTTTACCATTTTATTGAGCACTCACTCGAGACTGATGTGCATGCTTTTGTGTGCATGAACTAAAATGGAGAAGTTAATTTGTTAATATATTTATTAATAATACTAATGCAACTTTTCTTTGTATTGCCTCCAAATGCAGTCTGAAATGTTCTTCTAATATGAGCATTTATTTTGTGTTTAGCTTGAGTAAATTGTCATTAATGCTGAATGAAGGAGGCTTTTGTATCTGAACTCTTCTTATGTATATTTGTTTTTTCATTTTTTATTATATTATATTATATTATATTATATTATATTATATTATATTATATTATATTATATTATATTATATGTTGAGCATCCTCTTGAGACTAATGTGGATGCTTTTGTGTGCATTAATATATTAATATAATGTAGTTTTAGTATATAACTTAGTCTTATTTATTTTAATTGATGCAATAATTTTTTTGTATTTGTACAACAGTTAAATGTGTATTAATTATTGTAGTAAAAAAATAATTGCTTAATTTTAGTTAATGCATTAACTATCTTTCACTTCATTTCTATATTCTAAATATAGTAAACAGTCCTTTATTTATACAACAGAATGCTTCTAAACATTGCATTGTTGAATATCAATGCATGCATGATGATAATGGCCTCATGCAGTGCATTAATTCTCAAAGTTCTAACATTTGTTGCTTATAACGTGCAACATGCATCATTCGGACGTTCCGAAGTTCTCGGAAATGCACTTACGAATCATAATTGTCCCTGAAGCCTTTTGCAAAGGGGTTGTGGTCGATCTTGAGCTGTGTGATCTGCAATTAAACAAAAACAGCAGGATCTCAGAAGCGGCTCAAAAGCAGAAGTGTGTGTGCAAGTGTGTGTTGTGGAGGACGTTCTGCTTACGTCTGTGTTCTGGTAAGCCGTTACAGCGATGAACTGGTTTTCAGGGAAAGTGAAGGTCTGTGTTTTAGCTTCGCTGCTCATGTCCTCCACTCCGTCCTCAGTCACCTCAACAATGTGAAGCCGAGGCTGGTACTTATGCAGGGACTGCAGGACAATCATCTGTTTTAACACACACACACACACACACACACAGACACAAAGCATGAGTGTTTGCAGAGTTCAGGGCCAGCACTTGCAGTTAAGCACAGAGGTGTCAAAGCCACACCGAAGGCCTTTGAGATGACTGGAAGTTTCTACACACACACACTTCTACCCACCTCACACACTCATCTTTATCTTTAAAAATGTGCAAGATGCATCAGTTCTTTGTAACGACAAATATATCACAATCACAAAGAGCTTTCTGTGTAAGAAGAAACACTAGTGAACGTAAAAAAAATAGCCACTCTAAAAATGCTCGGATGTTGTAAGCCAATATTGAGTCAAATATCGATAAATCTAATATTTTTACAATTTCAATTCAACCTAACGGGTGGGTTTTGGACTGATGTTTTAAACGTTCTGCTTGAATATTTACATTTAGATAAACAGAATGAGCTTTTTAGAATTAGAATTTCAATATTAATAACATTAACATTATTTACAGTCTTTTTAAAATGAAAAAGTGCAATAAACAAATACAACAAAAGCTCATGCATGTGCATTTATAATTATTTTCTCCACCAACAATTGCTAAATTTAACATGGCTTGAATTTAAACACTGAGCATTGCTGCAATATTAATTGTTTACCTGAGTATTGTTGTTGTTTGCTCCTTTGTTGTTGGTCAGCTTCAGTTTTCCGAAAGATATTTCTTGTCTCATCCAGTGCGCCCCAGTGTTTGGTGATTCTGGGTGAACATAAACCTTGTTTCCTAAAAGAAAAATGTACATATGCACTTGATGAACTCGCCGCTTAAAAACCCGTCCAGTGAAAATATCATTTGAAAAACTAAACAGATGCATCATGACTAAGAAGATTTGTTTAGAATAATTCTAATACTTAAAGGAAAATAACACATCCACCCCCGCGCTCTCAGGTGTCATCTCTGCAGATCGTTTGCGTTTTAAATGAAACTCATTTTTAAACCGAATGACAAGTCAGGGTTTTAAAAAATATCGATTTTATTATACAAACAATTTTGCGCATATAAAAGTATTTTCGGATTCGATCATTTAGGTTTTAATCTCATAAAGAAATTCGTTTCAGTTTATGCATTTCGTTTGAATTAAAACAAAAAAAAAAAAAATATTCGATGTTATTATAATTATTCACTTCGATTATCAATAAAAACATCGAACGAAAATTAAAATCGAACATCTAATTCAGATTTTCGTTTTGTTAAATTGTTTTAAACCATTTTAATTTAATACAATCATTGTCGGGCATGAAACGCGTTTGTCACCGTGTTAACAGGGTGTTTAATAAGCTCAAATTATTTTAACATTTAATTCTCTCACCTTGCATGTTGTTGTCCGCTTTCCCGCAGGTCACCCACTTTCCGCCCTGAAATCTCCAGTGGTTCGGATCGGCCAGAACAATCTCCACAAACACATTATAATGCGCAGTCAGGTTCAGTCCAGTGATATTAAAACTCAGAAAGGGGAACATTCGCCTGCGAATACACATTTAACAACATTAAAATTCGATTACGCATTGAAGGAAAATTAATATTCGTTACGCAATTCTACTAAACAATTTTATTTAATAGTTTGAAGTTCCAAGTTTTAAATAATTGTAATGCTTATTGAATTTCATTTCTTACCTGCCCTGTTTAGTTATGATCATCTCAGTTTGATGGCGGTGAAATTTGAGCCACAGCGGTCTGTTGCACAGGTAAACCTGCGCCCGCGCCGCGGAGCCCGAACCTGGAATGGGCATCGAGCTCAGACTGGAGCCTGGACCGGGATAGGACGGGTACAGACACCCGGGACCCTGTCCGAACTGATAACCACCCCCAAATTGACTCCTGCTGGCGCACACGGCGGATGAGAACCCAGCGGGTGGAAGAACCGAGCCGTAATGCAGAGACGACGAATACCGGGAGCCATTCGAGCCGCTGTACACCGACCCAGTCTGCCCTCCGTACGGGAACAGAGAGCACGGGTTGGCCACGTCAGAACTCGGTTGGGAAGACGATATGAAGTATCGATCAGTACCCAGATCATCGATGTTGTATCTGCGGGTGCTGGAGAGCTCATCATCCGCGCCGATCACCGGAGAACTTTTACGCGCGTCCGGTGCGGCGGTGGCTGCTGCTGATGCTGCTTTAGTCCCGGTAAAGCTCTCGCTGTCAGCATCATCCATCAGAAACTTCTTGGCACCAGAACTCTGCTCCGAATCCGTCCGGTCCATGTCCTGAAAGTCGATCTGCGTTGACCCCGGGCTGTTATTGGTGCTTTCGGAGGACGAGGACAGGTTGTAGAAGGTCTTGGGTAAGTTTACAGATGCGCCAGGGAGGATGCTTTCTAACTGCATTCTTCACTGTGCTGATCAAGGGATGAGGATCAGTGGAAAGCAAGGCGGAGATCAATAAGTAGATCACACCAGGACGCGGCTCCGTGCGCCCCGCAGCTTGACCTCTGAAGCGACACCTCCGGATTTTTCAACTGTAATCTGTGAGTGACAGAATTGTTTGAGAGACTTTATATATTATGATCTCACACGTGTGGGCGGGGCTCCGCGCAATTCGTGCGTTCAGGTCGTTTTCTCATTGGCTTGGAGGCCTTCGCTTTTAAGTAGCCCTTCCAGAATAACATGCATTTAGTATTGGATTTGGAGGTTTTTTGTTTAAAATTAGGATTCAGTCAGGGAATTAAATCCTGTCATGATTTAGTTTAGTCACCTTTTATTTGTTTAAAACATTTCTTCTGTTAAACACAAAAGAAGATATTTGGAAAAATGTTGGAAACCTGTGACTTCCATATTTGTTTTTCCTACTATAGAAGTCAATGCTTACAGGATTTAAGCTGTCTTAACTTGTGTTGTTTTGTGTTCAGCAGAAGAAACTCAAAGGTTTGAAACCATTTAAATTAACATCATGAGCATTTTAATTTTGGGTGAAGTATCCCTTTAAGAACTAAAATCTGCGTTTGTATCATTAGCAGTAATTATTGTAACATTTATTTATGTATTTAAAAAAAACAACCTTGTTTTATACTAAGTTTTTAGTCAAAACTACGTCTAGAATTCGTTTCCAGCCAATTAATAAGTGTTAATTCGCGACTGACATTGAACCCGCAGAGGAACTTGGAAGTGGATTGACACCATTTATAGAGGCACTAAAAACAAAACAATTAACGAGTCCTCCAGGCTGACCTGAGAACGGTTTTTATCTAAATACACTTGAGCTCGGCTGAACTTGGCAACCCGAATAATTAACAAACGATTAATGAGGAAAGCAAACTCACCACAAACTGACAGACAGGAGCGCCGTGCATTGAGTTTCTGGTGCATGTGGCGGGGCTTAAAGTTGACCTGGATCAGTGTGTTTGGGGTAAATCAATCTGCACCTGCACACGCAGGGTATCAGGGGCAGGAGATCCTTCGCTTTTCGCCTGTTTTCAAGGGAATGAGTCCAAAAACCGCTCTGATTTCAGCGAAATGCGGAGTAAGTTTCTTCACACGCGCATGTAAACATTCAAACAGTCAGTGAGTCTATAATGTGCAATCACCCAAATGCATTTCCCGTGTAAAAGTGTATGTATTAATCTATGCAAGTGTATAACCTATGTGTATTTCTATTTTGTTTCAGCAAGTGAGGACTAAAACGGACGAAAACAACTACAGGAGGATGTTTTCGGCGTGCACGAGGTGAGTGTGGCGTGAGGCGCGCGCGTGTGCGTCACCTGAGGGTTTCTTAAAAAAAAAAAAAAAAGCCTTTAATAAGAACAATATAAACACGATGGTAAAAAAATACTGCGTTTTTAAAGTAATGCATATTTTTATTTAAATTCAATAAATTGAAAAAAAAATGCAATTAGTTTAATTTTGAGCAATAAAATAAATAAAGATGTTCATTAAAATAAGCTTCTATTCGTAATACCTAAATATTAGCTATAAAGACAGCTAACTTGTTATTTCTAGAATGCTTGAATCTGAATGCAAACATAATTTTAAGATGTGCACCAAATCATCAAAGAAGATCTGAACACATTTTCAAGACGCGAGAAGAAAGAAAGAAAAGAAAAGAAAGAGAAAAAAAAACTCCCAGGTCAACAGATGGAAAAACAATTGAGCCCCAGTTCACCATAAGGTAATATCTGATTGTCTTTATCATCAGGCGGTGGTAATAAAAAAGAGAGGGGCGGGGGCAAACCCCAACCCCTTTCCAAGCGCAGGGAAACCGGCCAATTATTTTTCCGTGTGAAGGAACCGGTGATAGTGAAGGAAGAGACAGCCGGGCGGATAGACACCGCCTTATTAAAAAAAAACCCTTCTGTACCACAAATCTGATGATAATAAAAAAGAGAGACAGACAGACAGCACGTAAAGCGCTCCTTGACGCGCGCGAGATGCGATCCGGAGTCCCGCTGACCCACCGGCGATAATGGTCGGTTACCCGGAAAGGGTCACGCGCACAGCGGAGAGATCTTTAATGAAAACCCCACCGGGTGTCCTCATCAAACACATCCACTGACTCTCTTTAGCTCGTCATTGTAATTAAAATTCTTCGATGACAGCCATGGGCCGGATGACAAATTAAAAACGAGTCAGTGATATATTTAATAAGTCACAGGTTGTGAATATGTTACCCAGAAAACACTGTCGTCCATTAACCTTTTCACACTTGAAATTGCAGCCTATTTGACCTCCCTGTATTTGCCTGCAAAGTGATATATCGCTAATAATAACAACACCGGCTGCATCTGCAGCTTCACGTGATCTGAAAGTTTGTTTGTCGTTATTACCGACGCAAAGTTTTCGATTCGGACTCGTTTCGGCTCAGTCGGTGTGTCTAAATTATGAGATCAAATCCTGAAATGATCACAACTGATAGCAGGAGAAGGTGTGATGTAAAGACGATCCGCACAAAGCACCTGAGAAACACACACACTCGCACACACACAGGAATGATTATGCGTTCTCACCTGACAGATCCCGGGTCCCAAGTGCCTTGTAGTTTTTAAGGTGTGAGATTCACAAGGATTAGCTCCCAGCTAAGAGGAATATTGAGATGAGAACGACTTCTCCGTGCAGAATACTGAATTCAGCTCTCACACCAGTGCACTCTACACATACAGCTGCTTCAGTGGAGTTTGCTTCTTTAAAGGATCCAGATTTAAATTGTAAAAATGTGATTTACATTCTATAGAATAAAGGTTTCAGAGGAGAAGAACCATTTCAGAATGGCCAAGAGCACTCTAAAAATCCTGGGTCGTTGTATCTCAGTGTTGAGTCAAATATGGACAAACACAACCACTGGAAAAAAAATGTTTTAATTAAATTTAAATGGAAATGTTCTACCCATGTTTTGAGTTTGTCCATATTTGACCAAACATTCATTTTAATAAAGCTTACAAATGAAGTTTTCAAAGTAGAAGAACCACTTCAGCATCCACAAAGAGCACTCTAAAAATGCTGGGTTGTTGTAACACAATGTTGGGTCAAATATAGACAAACACAACCATTGGGATAAAAAGTGTCATTTAAATTTAATTGAACGAGTGTATATAAAATACCAATGTAAAAACTGCTGGGTTCTTAACCAAATGTTGACTCAAATATGAAGAAACCCAACATTGGGTTAATTTTTTGAATTAAATTTAAATGACATTTTTCTACCCAAGTATTGGGTTTGACCATATTTGACCCAACATTCACATTCTTTAAAATAAAGATTCCAAATGAGGTTTTCGGAGGAGAATAAGCATTTAGGAATGGCCAAAAACACTCTAAAAATGTTGGGTTGTTGTATCTCAACGTTGAGTCAAATATGGACAAACACAACTATTGGAATAAAACGTTTTTAATTAAATTTAAATGACATTTTTCTACCCTTGTATTGACTTTGTCCATATTTGACCCAGCATTCTTTAAAATAAAGTTTACAAATGAGGTTTTCAGAGGAGCGTCCACATCCACAGCATCCACAAAGAACACTAAAAATGCTGGGTTGTTGTAGCACAATGTTGAGTCAAATGTGGACACACACATTGAAATAAAAGGTGTAATTTAAATGTAATTGTACAAGTGTATATAAAAATATCAATCTAAAAAATGCTGGAGAAACCCAAAATTGGGTTAATTTTTTAAATTAAATTTAAATGACATTTTTCTACCCAAGTATTGGGTTTGACCATATTTGACCCAACATTCACATTCTTTAAAATAAAGATTCCAAATGAGGTTTTCGGAGGAGAATAAGCATTTAGGAATGGCCAAAAACACTCTAAAAATGCTGGGTTGTTGTATCTCAACGTTGAGTCAAATATGGACAAACACAACTATTGGAATAAAACGTTTTTAATTAAATTTAAATGACATTTTTCTACCCTTGTATTGACTTTGTCCATATTTGACCCAGCATTCTTTAAAATAAAGTTTACAAATGAGGTTTTCAGAGGAGCGTCCACATCCACAGCATCCACAAAGAACACTAAAAATGCTGGGTTGTTGTAGCACAATGTTGAGTCAAATGTGGACACACACAACTATTGAAATAAAAGGTGTAATTTAAATGTAATTGTACAAGTGTACATAAAAATATCAATCTAAAAAATGCTGGAGAAACCCAAAATTGGGTTAATTTTTTAAATTAAATTTAAATGACATTTTTCTACCCAAGTATTGGGTTTGTCCATATTTAACCCAACATTTACATTCTTTAAAATAAAGCTTCCAAATGAGGTTTTCAGAGGAGAACTTATCAGAATGGCCAAAAACATAAAAATGCTGGGTTGTTGTATGCCAATGTTGGGTCAAATATGGACAAACACAACCATTGCTATAAAAGGTGTCATTTAAATTTAAGTACAAATATTAACACAATGCTGGTCTTGTCTATATTTGACTGAACATTGGGTTACAACAACCCAGCACTTTATTAGAGTGAACATGCCAACAAAGAACCTTTTATATAAAGATGTACAATAACAAATATATTTGCACTCTAAAAATGCTTGGTTGTTATAACTCAACATTGGGTTAACTATGCACAAACACAACAGTTAATCTAAAGACATCTGTCCATATTTGATTTATTTATTACATTTAAATTACATTTTTCTACCCAACTATTGAGTTTTTCCATATTTGACCCAACATTGGGTTACAACAACCCAACATTTTATAGAGTGTATATAAAAATATCAATAAAAAAAATGCTGGGTTATTTTAATCATATCTTGAGTCAAATATGAACAAACACAACGTTAGGTTAATTTTTCAAATGGGTTTTAAATGACATTTTTCTACCCATCTATTGAGTTTGTCCATATTTGACCCAACATTGGGTTACAACAACCCAGCATTTTTAGAGTGTATATAAAATATCAATCTAAAAGAAAATGCTGGGTTGTTTTAACCACATCTTGAGTCAAATATGGACAAACACAACGTTAGGTTAATTTTTCAAATTAATATTAAATTACATTTTTTTACCCAACTGATGAGTTTGTCCATATCTGACCCAACATTGGGTTACAACAACTCAGCATATTTTAGAGTGTACATAAAAATATCATCTAAAAAATGCTGGGTTATTTTAAATAAATGTTGAGTCAAATATAGAAATATAGAGAAACACATTATAGGTACATTTTAAAAATTAAATTTAAATGAAATTTTCTACCCAAATGCATAGTGTATATATAAATAACAATCTAAAAAAATGCTGGGTTGTTTTAACCAGCATTGAGTCGAATATGGACAAACACGATGTTAGGTTAATTTTAAAAATGAAATATACAAGCCATTTTAAATAAACCTAACATATTGGATTTGTCCATATTTAACCCAACATTGGGTTAAAACTACCCAGCATTTCTTCAGAGCGCATCAATAGTGTAGCAGCAACACAATTAAATATGATATCACTTTAATCTTGATTGTCTCATTAAATGTTTTGTTCAGTAAATTCCCCTCAGTGTATTTATTCTGCCTTAAATCAACATGAGCAGCTTCAGTTCCTAAACGTGTCTGATCAGTGGCTTTACCGGCTCTGTATCTTCAGCCCATCATAATAGCATTTGTGTGTAGTGCATTATCTGTGTGCAGATGTGTGTTACGAGCACGGGAAATGTGTGTATGTGTGTTTGCATGTGTGCAATCTAGAGATGTGTGAAGAATTTGGGGAAAAGGGGCTAAAAATCTGTGAAAAGACAGAGAGGGGGGCTGGAACTCAGCTGGAAACTGATTGGCTGCCAGCCTGAGGAGGAAATAAGAATCTGCTGTCCTCTCCGGTCTGGGACCTCGGTGACCAGGCGCAAGATGTCTGCCACGGCCCCCGAGGGCCCGCGGCGTCCCCTCAACACTCCTCTGCCTCTGAAAGCGTCTTTCTCCTTTTATTATTGACTGGAAATGCCACCCAGTCTTCCTTTCCCTCGCTTGTTTTTCCTGCGCTGCACAGGAGAGAGAGTCGGGCGGGCGAAAGGCTGCGGGTGAATCAGGGTCACTCAAAATCAATACTGTGCTTTTAGACGGGACAGATACATAGGGGACGGTAATAGTCTTAAATGTTCTTTTGGAACTCTCTGAGGCTTTGACTAAAGAGTTGGGAGACTTGAAGAATCACGGCACTTTTTTTATAATTTTTAAAAAACGGCGAGTGTTTTCATTGTGGATCTGGGTCAGGCGCAGTGATTTGTTCACTCGTCAAGCCACACTTATTTATTTAGCGTATTATACAAAGCAACTTCACTATTATAAGCAAAACATATCAGAATGATGCAATCTTCTACTAATAACCCACATAAAACAAATGCTATAGTCAAACACAACGATAGATTCAATTCTAAAATTAATTTTACATGACATTTTTCTACCCAACTATTGAGTTCGTCCATAATTGACCCAACATTGGGTTACAGTAACCCAGCATTTTTTAGTGTAAATAAAAATATAAATCTAAAAAATGCTGGAATATTTTAACCAACATTGAGTCAAACGTGAAAAAACCCAACATCAGGGTAATTTTCGAACACGACATTTTTCTACGTAACTATTAGATTTGTCTATATTTAACCCAACATTGGGTTAAAACAACCCAACATTTCTTCAGAGTGCATCAATAATGTAACAGCAGCACAAGTAAATATGATATTACTTTAAACTTGATAACTCAAATAACGGCGAGTGTTTTTTTATTGTGGATCTGGGTCAGTTTCAGTGATTACCCATCAAGCCACACTTATTTATTTAGCATATTATACAGAGCAACTTCACTATTATAAGCAAAACATATCAGAATGATGCAATCTTCTACTAATAACCCACATAAAACAAATGCTATAGTCATTTATAGTAAATACTGCAGTGTTTTTGAACTACCACACACTACTGAATATACTATCAATAACTCTTTGTTAATGAATGCTCCTGTATGCTATTAGTGAACTGATCAATTGTAATACTGTAGTCTACTTTTGTTTTTACTATAGTAAACTGGTGTATTGTAGAGTAATAACTATAACTACAGCACTGAGTCTTTTGTTTATATTACTATAGTTGCTGTGTTACCATAGCAACTGTAGAATCACCACAACAGATCAATTACTATATTACCATAGCAACTGTAGAATCACCACAACATATCAATTACTATATTACCATAGCAACTGTAGAATCACCACAACAGATCGTTTAGTGTATTACCATAGCAACTGTAGAATCACCACAACAGATCAATTTCTATATTACCATAGCAACTGTAGAATCACCACAACAGATCAATTACTGTATTACCATAGCAACTGTAGAATCACCACAACCGATCAATTACTGTATTACCATAGCAACTGTAGAATCACCACAACCGATCAATTACTGTATTACCATAGCAACTGTAGAATCACCACAACAGATCAATTACTGTATTACCATAGCAACTGTAGAATCACCACAACAGATCAATTACTGTATTACCATAGCAACTGTAGAATCACCACAACAGATCAATTACTGTATTACAATAGCAACTGTAGAATCACCACAACAGATCAATTAGTGTATTACCATAGCAACTGTAGAATCACCACAACAGATCAATTACTATAGTTGTTGCGTTACCATAGCAACTGTAGAATCACCACCACAGATCAATTACTATATTACCATAGCAACTATAGAATCACCACAACAGATCAATTACTATAGTTGTTGCGTTACCATAGCAACTATAGAATCACCACAACAGATCAATACTGTATTACCATAGCAACTGTAGAATCACCACAACAGATCGTTTAGTGTATTACCATAGCAACTGTAGAATCACCACAACAGATCAATTTCTATATTACCATAGCAACTGTAGAATCACCACAACAGATCGTTTAGTGTATTACCATAGCAACTGTAGAATCACCACAACAGATCAATTACTGTATTACAATAGCAACTGTAGAATCACCACAACAGATCAATTAGTGTATTACCATAGCAACTGTAGAATCACCACAACAGATCAATTACTATAGTTGTTGCGTTACCATAGCAACTGTAGAATCACCACCACAGATCAATTACTATATTACCATAGCAACTGTAGAATCACCACAACAGATCAATTAGTGTATTACCATAGCAACTGTAGAATCACCACAACAGATCAATTACTATAGTTGTTGCGTTACCATAGCAACTGTAGAATCACCTCAACAGATCAATTACTATAGTTGTTGCGTTACCATAGTGACCATAGAATCACCACAACAGAACAATTTCTATATTACCATAGCAACTATAGAATCACCACAATATATTTATTCACTCATGGTATGGTTAAAACACCGCAGTGTTTACTATAAACTACTTTTAATGTGGTATATGGGACTTAATAATATTCTTTTATGTGTCCAATTTTAGGCCCTTTGTTGTTTACAATGTAAAGATTTCTTCCAGTAGGTGATATTAAGCTTCTTATTAGTGTTTTATGCTTAAGTTTAATGCTTAAGTGCTTTAAATGGCAAATACAATTCTGAATTATATTGTTTGCTACAACAGCAATCACCGTCCGCGCACTCGCGCCCTTTGACCTGTCACGTCAATCGGCCGCGCGCACACTTGACGTGACAGCGCAGATCAGCGCGTGCCTTGCGGTGCTGTCGCCGCGCGCGCTAAATGTTCTCGGCGTGTATCATACCGCGGCTCCGTTACCGGGGTCAGATGACAGAATGAAAATATGTCAACACCTGTCAACACCTCGTTAGACCGACGAACAAAAGAGCTCCGTTACAGTGTCAAGATTTATTCGGTAAAGTACACTTTCAGATTAGATTATTCTAATGACAGAGTTGTGTTTACACACACACACACACACACATAAACATATATATATATATATATATATATATATATATATATATATATATATATATATATATATATATATATATATATATATATATATTTATATTTTTATTTCATTTGTGTGTGTGTGTGTGTGTGTGTGTATAATGTATATATATATATATAGTGTGAGAGTGAGAGAGGCTATAGCTACACACACCAGTTTCCATTAAGATAGCTGTACATGTCTGCTGTGTGTACCTTGTAGCCTGTTCCCTACATTGTGACCAAATGTCAAAAGTACAACAATACATGTTGACCTTGTGTGTTAAATTTTTTTGGTCCCCATGAGAAAAATGGCTCATAAATCAGACTGAATCAAGTATTTTGAAAATTAAAAAATGTAATTTTTGAAGAAAAAAAAAAGGGACAGGGAAAGAGGAGACAATCAGTGTCACAAATACAGTCTGTACAGTAGAAACATCATTACAGCTGTGGGGACAGCACATAAAACCTGAAAACCCAATATTGTGTGTGTGTACAAGTGATGATGAAATAACCTAATGAAATAAAATAATAGCCTTTATAAGAATAAACCCATAACAAGTAACAATAATGATATATATACACTCACCGACCACTTTATTAGGTACATTAAGTTAGGTCCAACTGCTCATTAATGCAAATTTGTAATCAGCCAATCACATGCCAGCAGCTCAACACATTTAGGCATGTAGACATGGTCAAGAGGATCTGCTGCAGTTCAAAGCATCAGAATGGGGAAGAAAGGGGATTTAAGTGACTTTGAACGTGGCATGGTTGTTAGTGCCAGACGGGCTGCTCTGAGTATTTCAGAAACTGCTGATCTACTGGGATTTTCACGCACAACCATCTCTAGGGTTTACAGAGAATGGTCCGACAAAGAGGAAATATCCAGTGAGCGGCAGTTCTGTGGGCGCAAATGCCTTGTTGATGCCAGAGGTCAGAGCAGAATGGCCAGACTGGTTCCAGCTGATAAAAAGGCAACAGTAACTCAAATAAGCACTCGTTACAACCGAGGTCTGCAGAAGAGCATCTCTGAACACACAACACGTCCAACCTTGAGGCGAATGGGCTACAGCAGCAGAAGACCACACCGGGTGCCACTCCTGTCAGCTAAGAACAGGAAACTGAGGCTACAATTCACACAGGCTCACCAAAACTGGACAAGAGAAGATTGGAGAAACGTTGCCTGGTCTGATGAGTCTCCATTTCTGCTGACACATTCAGATGATTGGGTCAGAATTTGGCCTCAACAACATGAAAGCATGGATCATCCTGCCTTGTATCAGCGGTTCAGGCTGGTGGTGGTGGTGTAATGGTGTGGGGGAGATTTTCTTGGCACACTTTGGGTCCATTAGTACCAATTGAGCATGGTGTCAACGCCACAGCCTACCTGAGTATTGTTGCTGACCATGTCCATCCCTTTATGACCACAGTGTCTCCATCTTCTGATGGCTACTTCCAGCAGGATAACGCACCATGTCATAAAGCTCCAATCATCTCAGACTGGTTTCTTGAACATGACAATGAGTTCACTGTACTCAAATGGCCTCCACAGTCACCAGAGCTCAATCCAATAGAGCACCTTTGGGATGTGGTGGAACGGGTGATTGGCATCATGGATGTGCAGCCGACAAATCTGCAGCAACTGCGTGATGCTATCATGACAATATGGAGCAAAATCTCTGGAATCTGTCTGGAATATTTCCAGCAGCTTGTTGAATCTCTGCCACCAAGGATTAAGGCAGTTCTGAAGGCAAAAGGGGGTCCAACTAGGTACTAGAAAGGTGTACCTAATAAAGTGGCCGGTGAGTGTATATATATAATTTGTTATTGCATAATTATATTTATTTACATGACATATAAGTGAGTTCACAGTGGTATAATCAATGTTAAAAGTTAAAATCACTTTGTGAAAGAGAGAAAACTAAACTAAAGGAATCAGGAACTGATCATGAGAGTTGCATTCATTAGTGTTATTCTTTACAGCTATATTTCACAGATGACCGCAAAAAAACACTAATAAAAAAACACTAAAAGCTGGTTGTCCAGCAGCGTGCGTTGGTTTTTGCAGTGTGTGTTGGTCTCTCGTCGCTCCACGCAGCCTCAAGACGACCAGAAGCCCAAATAAAGTTGAATTACAGCGTGCACGCATAGATTCATTCCAACTGAGCCCAAAGTTTACGTTTTGTCGTAAACCCGCTGGCGTTCTGACCCGTTCGCCATGTTCCGTGACCACCCATAAAAGCGCCATGACCCCCGGTGGCCACAGGTCAGGGGCCGCCCGTCAGCGCGCAGGAAGTGCCGCCATTTTGTTGTCAGAGTCCATCAGCAGGGCATGCACATGAAAGCGACGCATTCCTGCTTTATGATGCGATCGGCTTTACTGGTGCGAGATTCATGAACGCCGCTGACAGGATTAACGCTGAACATCTCATTAGAGGATCCTGGCGCTGAGGGCCGCGGCGGGAGGCGGGCTGAGAAACACCGGCATTTAGGCCTGAGCAATATGACGATATATATTATATAAGCTATTTTTTTATATCATCGTCTATTGTTTATTTCACACCAGACATATTTTGGAGGAATATGTTTTCATTATTTGGATGGGCGCATGGTTCTTTGTGAATATTATGCATGTAAATACTGTTGAAGTCAAATTTATTTGCCCTCCTGTGTTAATTTTTTCCTAATATTTGCCTTACAGATTCAGTAATTGTTCACAGTATTTCCTATAATATTTTTTCTTCTGGAGAAAGTCTTATTTGTTTTATTTTGGCTGGAATAAAAGCAGTTTTTTATTGTTTTAAAACCATTTTAAGCTCAATATTATTAGCCCCCTTAAGCAATATTTGTTTTGGATTGTACCACTCCCTTACGCTACTAAAATATATTTCTCAATACATTACATGACAATATATTTCATTTGTCTTCATATATTGTGAAATGAATGTAATATATCATATGATATATTATATAATAATATATTATATACAGTTGAAGTCAGAATTATTAGCCCCCCTGAGTTATTACCCCTCCTGTTAATTTTTTTCTCCAATTTCTGTTTAACAGAGAGCAGATTTCTTCAACACATTTCTAATCATAATAGTTTTAATAACTCATCTCTAATAACTGATTTATTTTCTCTTTGTCATGATGACAGTAAATAATATTAGACTAGATATTCTTCAAGACACTTCTATACAGCTTAAAGTGACATTTAAAGGCTTAACTATGGTAATCAGGGTAACTAGGCAGGTTAGGGGAATTAGGCAAGTTATTGTATAGTGATGGTTTGTTCTGTAGACTGTCGGGAAAAAATTTGCTTAAAGGGGCTAATAATATTGACCTTAAAATAGTGTTTAAAAAAATAAAAACTGCTTTTATTCTAGCCGAAATAAAACAAATAAGACTTTCTCCAGAAGAAAAAATATTATCAGACATACTGTGAACATTTCCTTGCTCTGTTAAACATCATTTGGGAAATATTTAAAAAAGAAAAGAAATTCAAAGGGGGCGAATAATTATGACTTCAAATGTATATATGTAAGTATATGTAAAAGTATATGAGATAATGTACCTCAATGTAAAAGAGAATATAATCAGATTTATATGAGAACATATGTCTTAAATATGTTGAAAAATACATTGATTTATATTACATAATATATTATATATAATTATAATATTAGATATTGTAGAATATTGAACTAGAAGGAGAAGTTCAGTGCTAAATTTAGAAAATGTAGTTGGCTTGAAAAGAGTGTTACAGGGCAGGACAAAAGGTTTCTGAGGTGATGCAATTCAACAGGAAATGTATGTTAGTTGATCTTATGCCAACCTTTATGCATATATATCTCTGCATTGCAGTGTGGAGGACTGAAATGTCATGTTGATGATGAAATGTCTGACATGTGGAGGAATAAAATGTGAACTCAAAAAACAAAACAAAAAAAAAAACAATGTAATTGCTGCTGTTAATAATATATTAATTTATAATACTCTCATCTAGATTTTACAATATACAGTTGAAGTCAGATTTATTCGCCCCCTTTGATTTTTTTTCCTTTTTTAAATATTTTCCCAAATGATGTTTAACAGATTCAGGAAATTTTCACAGTATGTCTGATAATATTTTTTCTTCTGGAGAAAGTCTTATTTGTTTTATTTCGGCTAGAATAAAAGCAGTTTTTAATTTTTTAAACACCATTTTAAGGTCAATATTATTAGCCTCTTTAAGCATTTTTTCCCGATAGTCTACAGAACAAACCATCACTATACAATAACTTGCCTAATTCCCCTAACCTGCCTAGTTACCCTGATTACCATAGTTAAGCCTTTAAATGTCACTTTAAGCTGTATAGAAGTGTCTTGAAGAATATCTAGTCTAATATTATTTACTGTCATCATGACAAAGATAAAATAAATCAGTTATTAGAGATGAGTTATTAAACTATTATGATTAGAAATGTGCTGAAGAAATCTGCTCTCCGTTAAACAGAAATTGGGGAAAAAAATAAACAGCAGGGCTAATAATTCTAACTTTCATTTCTATATATCGTATACCGTTTATCATTCCTGATATTAGTGCATCGTCTGCTTCACCTGTGCTCTCCACTGTGTTTGTGTGGGTTTATTTTCTCTCTCGTGACACTCGCTCTTTAAAGAGATGGATGTCGGTGTTGGTGCTCTGAGGATCAGATGCCTGTTTGCTGTCAGAGCTTTTCGGCCAAATGTTCTGTAATGTCAAATGACCCCTGAATGTTCCCCGAAACACAAACCCCAAACAAATCAGCGCTGAAACTTAAAGAGAGTCCTGTCATCATTTACTCACTCCAAACTAGGCATGGGCTGGTATAAGACTCTCACAGTATGAACACATTGGATTAAATATCACAGTGTCATGATTACTGCGCTAACAGAAGCTCTCTTTAAATGTCTGGGTAAAAAAACAACTTTTCCTTCATTAAACACAATGTAGATTTTTAAAGAAACATATTTTTGAGCAGTAAACATTCATTCACTCATTTATTCACTCATTTGATCACTTATTCATTCACTCATTCATTCATTTACTCATTCATTCACTCATTCATTCATTCACTCATTCATTCATTTATTCATACACTCATTCATTCACTCATCCATTCATTCATACACTCATTCATGCACTCATTCACTCATTCATTCACTCACTCATTCACTCATTCATTCATTTACTCACTCACTCATTCACTCATTCATTCACTCACTCATTTATTCATTCATTCATTTATTCATTCATTCATACACTCATTCATTCACTCATCCATTCATTCATACACTCATTCATGCACTCATTTATTCACTCATTCATTCACTCATTCATACATTCATTCATTTACTCACTCATTCACTCACTCATTCATTCACTCATTTATTCACTCATTCATTTATTCATTCATTCATACACTCATTCATTCACTCATCCATTCATTCATACACTCATTCATTCACTCATTTATTCATTCATTTATTCATACACTCATTCATTCACTCATTTATTCCCTCATTCATTTATTCACTCACTCATTCACTCACTCATTCGTTCATTCACTCACTCATTCACTCATTCGTTCACTCATTCATACACTCACTCATTCACTCATTCATTTATTCACTCACTCTTTCATTCGCACAATCATTCATTCACTCACTCATTTATTTATTCACTCATTCATTCACTCATTCATTCATTCATACACTCATTCATTCACTCATTCATTCACTCACTCATTTATTTATTCACTCATTCATTCACTCATTCATTCATTCATTCATTCTAACACTCATTCACTCACTCATTTATTTATTCACTCATTCATTCACTCATTCATTCATTCATTCTAACACTCATTCACTCACTCATTTATTTATTCACTCATTCATTCACTCATTCACTCACTCATTCATTTATTCACTCACTCATTCATTTATTCACTCATTCACTCACTCATTCATTCATTCATTCATACACTCACTCATTCACTCATTTACTCACTTATTCATTTATTCCCTCATTCATTTATTCACTCACTCATTCGTTCATTCACTCACTCACTCATTCATTCACTCACTCATTCGTTCACTCATTCATACACTCAATCATTCATTTATTCACTCACTCATTCATTCACTCACTTATTCATTCACTCACTCATTCATTTATTCCCTCATTCACTCATTCATTTATTCACTCATTCCCTCACTCATTCATTCATTCATTTTCCTTTGGCTTAGTATGATTTATCAGAAGTCGCCACAGCAGAATCTACCGCCAACTATTCCGGCATATGTTTTATGCAGTGGATGCCTTTCCAGCCGCAACCCAGTACTGGAAACACCCATACACACTCATTCCCACACAGACTCATACACTACAGCCAATTTAGCTTATTCAATCCCCCTATAGCGCATGTGTTTGGACTGTGGGGGAAACCAGAGCAGCCGGAGGAAACCCACGGGGACATCTTTTTTGGGGACGTCTTAATTGTGTATTCCACATAAATGTGTTAAGTTAATCGATTTGTGTTGGGACAACATAAATGAATTGTTGAATTCTACCGTGTGCCATTCTTCAAATCTATTCGATTATGTTTTCTTTTCTCAAAAGACAGAAGTGTGAGCTACAACATGATGGTGGATAAAAGATGATTCATTTATGTGATGACTTCTGACAAATAAATGTTGGTTTATCTGTTTTATCCATTATTGAAGATTATTTATTTAGATGTTTTGTCTTGCTTCTAGTCCAAATATCTAAACCTAATCAAGAAGCATTTTCTAGACAAGCAAAACATGTTGTCTTGCTTTCAGAAATGAGTTCAAATTAAGTGAGTTTTTCCTTAAAATAAGAAAAATAATCTGCAAATGGGGCAAACAAAATAATCTTATGTCAAAATGACAAATTAGATTATTTTGCTTACGTCATTGGTAGACTTTTAAACTTGTTTTAAGGAAAAACTCACATTAAAAAAGTGTAATCAGCCCAGAATGCGGCATTATTGAATCAATATTAAATTTTATTATTTATTTTCTTTCGTTGTTCTGTCGTTATGATCTTTATTATACATCCAAAGTCAATAGCGTTCAACGTCATATCAGTTTGGTTCATTAAAATACTTCCTTGTGTGTGTGTGTGTGTTTTCCACAGATTAAAGAAAGTCATCCTGATCTGACATCATGATGGTGAGTAAATGATAAATATTCACTTTTTACAGCTTTTCTTTTTCTTTTTATGTTGAACTTCATGCAAAAAGGCCAATTATAGAGGAAATCAGACAGAAATGGGAATTTGATCACTTATAAAATGACTTTCTGACCTATATGAAGCAGCAAAAGAAGATAGTTTGAGAAATGTCTCAGTGAGGCTCTGTAAAACATCTCCAGTTTCTCACTGTCTTATCAAACTATATGTAAAAATACCCTGCATTTATCAACCAAACACCAACATAAAAAACCCACATCACCCGAAAGTAAGACTTATGACTCTCTTAAAATATCTAAAAAAAGATAATATACTGCAGGGGTGGCACGGTGGCTCAGGGGTTAGCACTGTGACCTCACAGCAAGAAGGTCGCTGGTTTGAGCCTCGGCTGGGTCAGTGTGTGTTTCTGTGTGGAGTTTGCATGTTCTCCCCGTGTTGGTGTGGGTTTCCTCCGGGTGCTCCGGTTTCCCCCACAGTCCAAACACATGCGCTATAGGGGAATTGATCAACTAAATTGGCCGTAGTGTATGAGTGTGTGTGTGTGTGTGTATGTTAATGAGTGTGTATGGGTTTCCCAGTACTGGGTTGTGGCTGGAAGGGCATCCGCTGTGTAAAACATATGCTGGATAAGTTGGCGGTTCATTCCGCTGTGGTGACCCCTGATGAATAAAGGAACTAAGCTGAAGGAAAATGAATGATTAAAGGACATTTGGCAAATAAATGGTAATTTTTGCTCTTTTACCTGTTATTGCACTGCAAAAAATGTTTTCCTTAAAAAAAAAATCCAATTTTTTTGTCTTGTTTCTAGTTCAAATATGTAAAAATAGTAAATCAAGAAGCGTTTTCTAGACAAGCAACACATATTGTCTTGTTTTAAGAAGCAAGGAGCCAAAATTAAACAATTTTCCTTAAAACAAGCAAAAAAATTTAAATTTTCTTGACTATTTGCGGATTTTTTTTAGCTTTTTGCTACTTCAGCTGTGCATTTATCTGACAATAACCGAACACTTTAGAATGCTCCTCAGCCAATCAGAATCAAGCGTTCAACAGTCCTGCGGTATAATAAAGTATAACTCATACAGCTGATTTCTGAATTGCTTAAATGCTCACCAGCCAATCAGAATAAGCATTCAACAGCGTCATTTTCGTAAGTAAAAAAAGATAAAACAATCAGCCCAAAATGTGAACTCTGACATTATTTAAATTTAAGTATTGAATTTTATTATTTATTTTCTTTCGTTGTTCAGTCGTTATGATCTTTATTATACATCCAAAGTCAATAGCGTTCAACGTCATATCAGTTTGGTTCATTAAAATACTTCCTTGTGTGTGTGTGTGTTTTCCACAGACTAAAGAAAGTCATCCTGAGCTGACATCATGATGGTGAGTAAATGATAAATATTCACTTTTTACAGCTTTTCTTTTCCTTTTTATGTTGAACTTCATGCAAAACGGCCAATTATAGAGGAAATCAGACAGAAATGGGAATTTGATCACTTATAAAATGACTTTCTGACCTACATGAAGCCCCAAAAGAAGATAGTTTGATAAATGTCTCAGTGAGTCTCTGTAAAACATCTCCAGTTTCTCACTGTCTTATCAAATCTTTAATTTTTTATATTGAACTATATGTTAAAATACCAACCATTTATCAAGCTAACACCCAAAAATAAGACCATAATTTAATAAAAGATAAAAACAATGAACTTGCAGCACGATGGCTCAGTGGTTAGCACTGTGGCCCCACAGCAAGAAGGTCACTGGTTTGAGTCCCGGCTGGGTCAGTTGGTGTTTCTGTGTGGAGTTTGCATGTTCTCCCTGTGCAGCTGGAAGGGTATTCGCTGTGTTAAACATATGCTGGATAAGTTGGCGGTTCATTCCGCTGTGGCGATCTCTGATTAATAAAGGGACTAAGCTAAACTAAGAATAAGAATAATAATAAATAAGTAAATGAATAAGGGCAACCCAGTGGCGCAGTAGGTAGTGCTGTTGCCTCACAGCAAGAACGTCGCTGGGTCGCAGGTTCGAACCTCGGCTGGGCTGGGTCAGTTGGCATTTCTGTGTAGAGTTTGCATGTTCTCCCTGGGTTCGCGTGGGTTTCCTCCGGGTGCTCCGGTTTCCCCCACAGTCCAAAGACATGCAGTACAGGTGAATTGGGTAAGCTAAATTGTCCGTAGTGTATGAGTGTGAATGTGTGTGTGGAAGTTCCCAGAGATGGGTTGCGGCTGGAAGGGCATCCGCTGCGCAAAATCGTGCTGGATAAGTTGGCGGTTCATTACACTGTGGGGACCCCGCAAGGGACAAATCCGACAAGAAAATGAATGAATGAATAAATAAATAAGGGCGGCACGGTGGCTCAGTGGTTAGCACTGTGGCCTCACAGCAAGAAGGTCGCTGGTTTGAGTCCCGGCTGGATCAGTTGGTGTTTCTGTGTGGAGTTTGCATGTTCTCCCCGTGTTGGTGTGGGTTTCCTCCGGGTGCTCCGGTTTCCCCCACAGTCCAAACACATGCGCTATAGGGGAATTGATAAACTAAATTGGCCGTAGTGTATGAGTGTGTATGGGTGTTTTTCAGTACTGGGTTGTAGCTGGAAGAGCATCCGCTGTGTAAAACAAATGCTGGAATAGTTGGCGGTTCATTCCGCTGTGGTGACCCCTGATGAATAAAGGGAGAAAGCCAAAGAAAAATGGATGAATGACTGTCCTGCGGATTATAGATGTAGATGCTGTCAAGCTTTGAAAATAACAAAAGCAATATCTGTATAAGCCGTATGATCATATTGCATGAGAAATATGTCATATTGTGGATTCAGCATGCACTAAATATCAGTAGCGGGCTCCTCTGAAATAAAGTGCATGTGTTTTGTTTGTTCTATAAAGCACGTCTGATTGAGTGTGTGCGGTTGCATTAGATCTCTGATTCCTGTAATGCGCCGGTGGATTAGATGTGCGTGGCAGCAGCCGTATGCACACATGCAGATTGAATATTGAATATTCTGCTTTTCAGTGCGTCTGCAGCCCTCTCTGGGGAAGCGCATCATCATATGACAATATCAGGAAACACGCGCTCGAGTCTTCACTGTATACGGCAGAATTATGAGACGTGATCATTTCAGAAAAGCCAGAGTTGTGCTGCGTTATAAACTCAGAGCGTCCTGTGAAGAGTGGATGTGAATGAGCAGTTATGAGTTATTGTGAAATATGAATGAGCAGGTGTGTGTCATGTACATGTGTGTACTGTGTGCTGGAACACCCTGTGAATATTGTGGAGCTTTCAGAGTCACATGCTGGAATGGGTCACGATCACTCAGGGTTTTGATTGTGAGCGTGTGTGTGTGTGTGTTTCTGTGAGTGTGTGTTTCTGTGAGTCTGTGTTTCTGTGTGTGTGTGTGTGTGTGCGTGCGTGTGTTTGTGTGTGTGTGTTTCTGTGAGTGCGTGTTTCTGTGTTTCTGTAAGTGTGTTTCTGTGAGTGTGTGTGTGTGTGTGTGTGTGTGTGTGTGTGTTTTTCTGTGAGTATGTGTTTCTGTGAGTGTGTGTTCATCTGTGTGTGTGTGTGTGTGTGTGTGTGTGTGTGTGTTTGTGAGTGTGTATTTCTATCAGTGCATGTGGATGTGTGTGTTTCTGATTGTGTTTCTGTGTGTGTGTGTTTGTGTTTCTATGAGTGTGTGTGTGGATGTGTGTGTTTCTGAGTGTGTTTCTGTGTGTGTGTGCGCATGTGTGTTTCTGTGAGTGTGTGATTCTGTGAGTGTGTGTTCATCTGTGTGTGTGTGTTTCTGTGAGTGTGTGTGTGTTTTTGTGAGTGTATTTCTATGAGTGTGTGTGGATGTGTGTGTTTCTGATTGTGTTTCTCTGTGTGTGTGTCTGTGTGTTTGTGTTTCTATGAGTGTGTGTGTGGATGTGTGTGTTTCTTATTGTGTTTATGTGTGTGTGTGCGCGCATGTGTGTTTCTGTGAGTGTGTGTGTGGATGTGTCTGTTTTTGAGTGTGTTACTGTGTGTGTGTGCATGTGTGTCTCTGTGAGTGTGCCTGGATGTGTGTGTTTCTGTGAGTGTGTGTGAATGTGTGATTTTGTGAGTGTTTGTGAGTGTTTGTGTGTGTATGTGTGTGTGTGTTTCTTGGAGTGTGTGTGTATAGGTCTGTTTTTGTGTGTGTGGATGTGTGTGTTTCTGTGAGTGTGTGTGCATGTGTGTGTTTCTAAATGTGATTTTGTGAGTGTTTGTGTGTGTTTGTGTGTGTATGTGTGTGTGTTTCTTGGAGTGTGTGTGTATAGGTCTGTTTTTGAGTGTGTTACTGTGTGTGCGCATGTGTGTTTCTGTGAGTGTACTTGGATGTGTGTGTTTCTGTGTGTACAGAAACACACAAGTGCACAAGTGTGTTTCTGTGAGTGTGTGTGTGTGTATTTCTATGAGTGTGTATGAATGTGTGTGTTTCTGTGAGTGTTTGTGTGTTTCTGTGAGTGTGTGTGTGTGTGTGTATTTCTATGAGTGTGTATGAATGTGTGTGTTTCTGTGAATGTGTGTGTTTATGTGAGCATGTGTGTGTGTCTGTGTGTGTATTTCTATAAGTGTGCGCATGTAAGTTTGTGTATGTGTGTGTGTGTGTGTGTGTGTGTGTGTGTGTGTGTGTGTGTGTGTGTGTGTGTGTGTGTGTGTGTGTGTGTGTGTGTGTGTGTGTGTGTTTTGTGTGTGTCAGTGAGCGTGATTCTCTGAGTATGTGCATCTGATTGTCTGTGTGTGTGTGTGTGTGTGTGTGTGTGTGGATTGTGAAAAATGCTGTAAATCCACAGGTATGCAGCAGTATGAATTACACTGGGTGCTTGTTACATGCATATGGGCTGTATTTATTTATGAAATATGATTTATATTATAATACACAATACATGTGTTTGTTCACACCACTGGGGTGTGCTTTCCGTTCGTTTGTGTGTCCACTGATTCTTTGCAAAGCAGATCATGTTTGTCAGCAAAATTCAGGATTGTTTGGGAAATGAACACATCTGTGTGTTTCTCAGCAGCAGAAGTGGTCATAGTTGGTGAAGTCAGAGCGCAGTGAATGGGAGAGGACAACAAATCATTATTCTACAATCCTATTAGCTGAAATAATGACAGAAAAACTCCAGGATGGTGTTATCTAGACTTTCAGAAAGAGGAAAACAATAGTGTGAGCCTGATAATGGCAGACAGAAGAGAGAATAATGCCCCCATACACTCTGCATTACACACACCTCACACACGCGGGAGTTCGCTTACTGTGATTTGATGCAAAGATGATATAACACACACATACATGAACACATATAAAGGTTTATACATTTCTAAAGAATCAAAATATTAAAAACTTTGAGGGATTTAAGATGCTGATATCTGCTAAACACGTCATAACAGTCATGTGAAACGGCTCCATATATTCAGAATTTCAGAGTAAGCCAGTAGAACGCATGAGTCGGGCGCTGATGTGAAGATAAATGAATGCAAAAGATCTTTGGGTTGACCTCTGGCTGACCCCGGGCCTGCTCTGATCACGGCCCGCCGCTGACCCATTTCTCGCCTCTGATCTCTCCTCGCAGTACGGGGAAAACATCGACCGCCGGCCGCAGGATGGCAGGTGCTAAAAGTTTGACAGCGCAGGCCAGAGATACATGTTTTGAAGAGAGAGTGATGCGTGTGCGTGTGTGTGTGTGTGTGGGCATGTGCACTGACACTGGTGCTATTTTAGTATTATTAATACAAATTCCGTAATTTTATTAATAAAATATTATATTGATGATAAACTATTTTCATTTTTTGTATTTTTATTAGATTTTCATTTATTCAATTATTCTTAGTCCCTTTATTCATCAGGGATCGCCACAGCGGAATGAACCGCCAACTATTCCAGCACATGATTTACACAGCGGATGCCCTTTCAGCCGCAACCCAGTACTGGGAAACACCCATACACACTCATACACTACGGCCAATTTAGTTAATCAGTTCCCCTATAGCACATGTGTTTGGACTGTGAGGGAAACCGGAGCACCCGGAGGAAACCCACACCAACACGGGGAGAACATGCAAACTCCACACAGAAACGCCAACTGGCCCAGCCGGGACTCGAACCACTCGAACCTCTTGCTGTGAGGCCACAGTGCTAACCACTGAGCCACCGTGCCACCTTAGATTTTTATTATTATTGTTTAATTTTTCATTAACTTTTATTTATTTATTTGTTTATGTTTTAAATGCCATTTAGGATTGTTTATAATTAGATTTTAGTTTTTATGCATTTTTAATTAGTATTTTAGTACTTAAACTGATTTATTTTAGCCATAATGCTGGATAAGTTGGCAGTTCATTCCGCTGTGGCGACCCCTGATTAATACAGGGACTAAGCCGAAAAGAAAATGAATGAATGAATAAATGAATGAATGAATAAATGAATTCCCAGTTTTCCTTTTTAGTTTCTTTTGTCTAATTTTTAATATTGTATTTTATTATAGCCAATCACCTTTTATAATTAAATTATTATGATACGGAACGGAGCGGAATGGAGCCTAAACAAAACTAAATGGAAACGAAACTAAACTAAGTGAATTTTTACTAAGTGAAGTTTTTTTATAAACTAATTTCCAGAGGATCACGTGCTTATGATTGCTTGTGGCCGGCCCTGCTTTATTCAATTAATAATTCACCAATCAGACGATTCCTTAGTCACTATAAATACCCTCAGTTCCGTATCACAGTCATCTTCGTTTTGAAGAATCCCCCCTTCCACCCCTACTCCTCCTCCTTTCCTAGATGGGTGGCACGGTGGCCCAGTGGTTAGCACTGTTGCCTCACAGCAAGAACGTCAATGGTTCTAGTCCTTACCAAGCCAGTCGATGTTTCTGTGTGGAGTTTACACGTTCTCCCCGTGCTCACGTGGGTTTCCCCCGGGTTCCCCGGTTTCCTCCCACAGTCCAAAAACATGCAGCTTAAGTTAATTGACTAATCTAAATCAGCACCATAGACATGCTACAGTGAGTAGTTATCTCCTAAGAGCGATCACTATCTGTTCATTAGCTACTACAGGAGGGGAGTTCTCGAGATCTACCTGAGCTCAAACTCCCCTCTCGTCCTACAATGGGAGGGAGCCCAGGGCTTTATAATCAATCATCAGCTAAGTGTGAACTCTTGCACTAATTGAAGAGGAGCACGTGATATGATTGATCACAGCTGGTCTCTCATCTGTAATCAGTAGTAATCCAATCAGATTGATCCAAGCCTATAATAAATAGACTGCCTTATCTTCGTTTTGGAAGAGTCCCCCCTTCTACCGTATCTCTTCCTTATCCTCCATTACCAGAGGGAGCTCTTGAGAACTACCTGATCTCAGTATATGAGTGTTGACCAGGTGGGAGCCCTGGGCTCAATCATCTCTGAGCTCAGAGTTCTCTCCTGGGACAGTTTCCCAAACTGCTATTATTATCAAGTAATATCTAAGTGTGCACTCTTGAAACTAAACTCTAAAATTTATCTTAGAATTCCCACACTGTAAAAAATCCAATTTACAAATTGTTAACTCAGTTTTAAAATTGTAAGTTAGGTGGACATATTTTTGAGCTCAGAGTTCAATTTACCCATAAAAATGATTTAGCTGCATGTTTGGAACTGTTCGTTCAATGAAAGTAAAATATTCAGTTGAGGAGACTTTAAATTTTTATTTTTCCATATGTTCAAAAAATAAAAAGTTGAGTTAACTTAAAATATTAAAGCAGCCGGCTGCAAAGAAATTTTGAGTTTATTAGGCTTCAGTGTTTGAAGTTGTGCCAAATTATTCCGTAAAGTGTACTTGACTTAAACCAGCCTTTTCGGTCAACTTAAAAAAATATAATTTGGCACAACTTCAACCACTGAAGCTTAATAAACTCAAACATTTTTTGCAGCCGGTTGCTTTAAAACTTTAAGTTAACTCAACTTTTTATTTTTTACAGTGCAGAAAGTCTGAATTATGAGACTTAGAATTTAGAATTTATATTTAGTTTAGAATTATATGGGGAAAATCTTAACTTTCTACACTGTAAATCCAATAAAGTTAAGGTAACTCAAACCGTTTGAGGAAACCGATTGCAACAAACCATTTAAGTTCAAAAACTAATCCTAATGAGTACTGTGAACTTACTCCATTTAAGTTGAAGTAATGAGTAGGCCCACACGGAGTCTGCACGTGCAGCATTCCGCAGATTTTTAGCCCATCATTAGTTTTGTTTATTTACTTGAGTAAATGTGTCTAAATCTATATTTATTCAGTTTTTAAATTAATTACAGTACTATTATTGACTAATATGAAAATGTTCATCTGATTTATGTACAATGCAGTTGTCCAGTAATATTTTCTGTCTTTCAGTAGAGATATTATATGAGAGACTTGCTTTGTTTACCAAATAAAGTGAATCTAATTGGATTTGCATTTTAAACATTAAATAACAGTTAAAAAGGTATTATTTTTTATTTCACATATTGAGGTTTTAGTTATGATACTCCCAAAATAAATCAGCAGAAATCCGCAGATTTTTACCAAAATTCTCCGCAGAAATACCAAAAAACATCCGCAGATTCTGTCTGGCCCTAGTAATGAGGTATTTAATTAACTGATTACCTTCAACACTGAGTTCAAAACTCTTTAAATGAGTAGAATTAACTTTCCGTACATTTTGAGTTAACGACACTCATTTCATTTGATAAAGATGACTGTCGGGTTTTACAGTGTATATAAACTCAGAAAATCCTGGTGTATAGGGGAATTGATGAACTAAGTTGGCTGTAGTGTATGAGTGTGTGTGTGTGTGTGTGTTAGAGGTGTGAACCTACACTGGTCTCAAGGTTCGGTTTGGTTACGATTATCATGCCATCGATTCGGTTCAATTCGATATCTCGGTGCATCACGGTGCATTGACGATTCTTTCCATACACTGTTTTATTTTTTCTTCACAGCACAGCAATTCTTGTATTAAAATGTATAAATGTATTTATATACTATTTGTAAAACAATTTTGTCCTTTAATTCAAACAGTCAGATATATAAACTGTACCTTTAAACAACACAAGCATAATAAACAAATATAAATATCCCACTCGCTTTCTGAGCCTTGTCTATCAAGTTCTTTCTTACACCCCTTTGATTGGTCACGCGCTCAACAGAAAGGGCTGTGATTGGCTCTTACATTTTGGCGCTCTTCACAGATGCATTCATGGGCTACAGTGAGTGAGAGAGAGAAATGGAGATTACTTTCATTCTCTTAATCGCCGTGAAATAGGGGCTTTTGCTGTAAGTGTCAGTGAAACAGTGTTCAGCAAACGCACACGCAGTGAAATTGTGCACAGTTTCTGAGTTTTTACGTAGTTAGAGCGTTGTAAATACTCGCGCTCGCAGCTCGCCTCCCTCGCCATACTAAGCTACATCGATATAGCGCATGTGAGATAAATGACATCAGTACGTAATAACCGGTTATGATTATTACTGAACCGATACCGGATTGTCCACGTCTGCATCGCGGTGCACCGAAGAAACGATTAATTTTGACACCCCTAGTGTGTGTGTGTGAGAATAAGTGTGTATGGGTGTTTCCCAGTACAGGGTTGCAGCTGGTAGGGCATCTGCTGTGTAAAACATATGCTGGAATAGTTGGCGGTTCATTCCACTGATATGGCGACCACTGATAAATCAGGGATTAAGCTGAAGGAGATTGAATGAATGAATGAAATAACCAAGGGGGAATTAAGCGAATTGGCCTGGATCACTTAGTGTTGTGCTCTAGTAGTGAGTGAGTATGTGCATTCTTGTAAGTGTGTGTGTTTCTATATTTTCTGTGTGTGTGTGTGCACTCTGTAGGGGTCATGCGGTGACTCCCGCTGCAGTACGGTGGCGTCGGCCCGCGAGTGCTGTTATCCGGGAACAAGCAGGGCTTTTATCACATCTCCAGCTCTGACTCAGAAACTGCATTTCTCTCTCTCTCTCTCTCTCTCTCTCTCTCTCTCTCTCTCTCTCTCTTTTATATTATTTTTTATATTGTGAATGATTTGCAGTCATTGTTTGGAGTGTTGAAATATTATTTTGATGATTTTAATGAAAGTTTATTTAAAGTCTTTAATTTAGATACTTTAAACCATGAACAAACATTTCTATAAT
>LR812537.1:1198219-1200719 GCA_903798195.1 Danio kyathit
CACTTTTATTCTGTCTGTATTCTGATCACACACACCAAACTTTACACTTTTATTCTGTCTATATTCTGATCACACCACACCAAACTTTACACTTTTATTCTGTCTATATTCTGATCACACACACCAAACTTTACACTTTTATTCTGTCTGTATTCTGATCACACACACCAAACTTTACACTTTTATTCTGTCTATATTCTGATCACACACACCAAACTTTACACTTTTATTCTGTCTATATTATGAACACACACACCAAACTTTACACTTTTATTCTGTCTATATTCTGAACACACACACCAAACTTTACACTTTTATTCTGTCTATATTCTGATCACACACACCAAACTTTACACTTTTATTCTGTCTGTATTCTGATCACACACACCAAACTTTACACTTTTATTCTGTCTATATTCTGATCACACACACCAAACTTTACACTTTTATTCAGTCTATATTCTGATCACACACACCAAACTTTACACTTTTATTCTGTCTGTATTCTGAACACACACACCAAACTTTACACTTTTATTCTGTCTATATTCTGATCACACACACCAAACTTTACACTTTTATTCTGTCTATATTCTGATCACACACACCAAACTTTACACTTTTATTCTGTCTATATTCTGAACACACACACCAAACTTTACACTTTTATTCTGTCTATAGTCTGATCACACACACCAAACTTTACACTTTTATTCTGTCTATATTCTGATCACACACACCAAACTTTACACTTTTATTCTGTCTATATTATGAACACACACACCAAACTTTACACTTTTATTCTGTCTGTATTCTGAACACACACACCAAACTTTACACTTTTATTCTGTCTATATTCTGATCACACACACCAAACTTTACACTTTTATTCTGTCTGTATTCTGATCACACACACCAAACTTTACACTTTTATTCTGTCTATATTCTGATCACACACACCAAATATTACACTTTTATTCAGTCTATATTCTGATCACACACACCAAACTTTACACTTTTATTCTGTCTATATTCTGATCACACACACCAAACTTTACACTTTTATTCAGTCTATATTCTGATCACACACACCAAACTTTACACTTTTATTCTGTCTGTATTCTGAACACACACACCAAACTTTACACTTTTATTCTGTCTATATTCTGATCACACACACCAAACTTTACACTTTTATTCTGTCTATATTCTGATCACACACACCAAACTTTACACTTTTATTCTGTCTATATTCTGAACACACACACCAAACTTTACACTTTTATTCTGTCTATAGTCTGATCACACACACCAAACTTTACACTTTTATTCTGTCTATATTCTGATCACACACACCAAACTTTACACTTTTATTCTGTCTATATTATGAACACACACACCAAACTTACACTTTTATTCTGTCTATATTATGAACACACACACCAAACTTTACACTTTTATTCTGTCTATATTCTGATCACACACACTAAACTTTACACTTTTATTCTGTCTGTATTCTGATCACACACACCAAACTTTACACTTTTATTCTGTCTATATTCTGATCACACACACCAAACTTTACACTTTTATTCAGTCTATATTCTGATCACACACACCAAACTTTACACTTTTATTCTGTCTGTATTCTGAACACACACACCAAACTTTACACTTTTATTCTGTCTATATTCTGATCACACACACCAAACTTTACACTTTTATTCAGTCTATATTCTGAACACACACACCAAACTTTACACTTTTATTCTGTCTATATTCTGATCACACACACCAAACTTTACACTTTTATTCTGTCTGTATTCTGATCACACACACCAAACTTTACACTTTTATTCTGTCTATATTCTGATCACACACACCAAACTTTACACTTTTATTCAGTCTATATTCTGATCACACACACCAAACTTTACACTTTTATTCTGTCTGTATTCTGAACACACACACCAAACTTTACACTTTTATTCTGTCTATATTCTGATCACACACACCAAACTTTACACTTTTATTCAGTCTATATTCTGAACACACACACCAAACTTTACACTTTTATTCTGTCTGTATTCTGAACACACACACCAAACTTTACACTTTTATTCTGTCTATATTCTGATCACACACACCAAACTTTACACTTTTATTCAGTCTATATTCTGAACACACACACCAAACTTTACACTTTTATTCAGTCTATATTCTGATCACACACACCAAACTTTACGAAACTATATAGTTAGTATATTCTCCTATTGTTTACCTTAACTGTCAGGCATCCACAATCAGACTTCTGGCTGGTATTAAGAGTGTGTGTGAGTCTGGTGTGTGGGTGTATTTGGGTACTAGAGAAAAGCCTTCATGTGTGTGTGTGTGTAGGCTGGTGTCTGGGACTGTCCTGATGTGTGTATTTGAAGGCGAGGTGCACCCGAGCTCAATTCGAGGACCTCTGCAGAAGCGGGTTTTTGTATGAGGTCACCAG